>BMAO01007565.1:0-48489 GCA_019973975.1 Trichonephila clavata | reverse complement strand
TATATATATAATTATCGAACACACACAATGATGCTGAACTCCAATACAGTTTTAAATATAAAATAGTTCATTTAATCTTGTTGAAAATTTTCATCGTATATAATTTCAAGCATACAAATTATAATTTAGACTTAAGTCTCAAATTCAAGAATTATTTTGTTAATTTATAGTTGGGTATGATTACTCTCTACAACAGCCTAAAATAAAAACAAAACAAACTATTTATAGACTCCTGTTGAAATCGGATCGGACAAAAATAATTGATTCTATAAAAAAAAACTATTTTTGTAGTTGAATTGTGTCTGGTTATGATGCATTTTTGTCAATACAAATTCTAAAATTACATGATCAAATGTCTGACGTATTTATGACACACAGTTGATTGGAGTTTACTCCTTAAAAATCGATCTTCATATAAAGCCCCCGATATGGAAATATGAGGAGTGAAATTTGTACAGGCGCTAACAAAAATGCGTTGTGTTCTGCGCATGCGCCAAGTTGATGTCAAAAGGAAGAAGGGCTATTTTTTCTTCATTTTTAAAATTACAATTATTCTTTTGCTATCAAAACCAGACAAAAAATAATTACAGAATTGCAAAAATCACTTATTTTGCCACGATTCGGTATAATTTTTTTTACAGAATAACGAAATTTTGCATTTTTTACGATTTTTTCTAAAATTTACGTTTTTTACGTTTTTCTGAATAAAGATTTTCAATCATTCTGTACAAATTTCTTACCATTATAATGTATCGAAATTCTCTACTAAAAAAGTTCATACTTTGTTCTTTTTGAATCAGTGATTTAAAATACAAAATGGGACAAAAACTTTTTTTTCTACGATTTTTCAAAAAATACTCAAAATTCTACCTAAACATTTAATAACTTCGTTATTTATAAAAAAAATTACACCAAACTTTTTTTCCAAATGCCAAGCGTTGTTACCCATATTTTGTTCAAAGATTGAATAAATTGCTTAAAAATTAGGGATTTTAAAAGAGTTTTTGTAATTTTCGTCTAATATTTTTTTTTACACGAAATCATTTATGCAGTTTTTTCTTACACTTATTGTTTAAAAACTATCATTTTTTGTTGTCTATGTGGGAAATTTAGAAAGTATGTTTTAAAATCTAAGCCCTAAAAAATTTAAACTTTAAAAAAAATCGCAAAGTACATTTATTAGCGTTTTTCTTTTTAGCGTAATTGGCGTCGAAAACCGTCTTTCGAGCCAAAACGAAAATTCATGCCTTGGCTTTTTTGACAGAGAAATTGACTATTACAACTGAAAATCGCCAAATTTGATGGTATGTATTTAATACAGTTTTGGTGCGTTAAATAGCAAAGTAACGAAGAATAATTATCAAAAATAAATTTTGTTTCAACAACACAGCAAATATACTTCCGTAGAATATTCCCTTCGAAGTGGTATCTTCATAAGACAGTAACAGCCTCCGGAAAGAGGTGATTGAGTTTACCAGGCTTTCTACTGTTCCATCTTACTACAATTGATCAAGTTATGATCAATAAAATGAATGGCGGGAATATGATACTTTTTTTCTCTCAACTGCCAAGTTTCCGGGCACATGGCTCCGCAATGAATTAGTTGAAATTGAAAATTTTAGACGTATAACACAGTATAGACGACGAAGTATTAATCGGGGGGGGGGGATCACCATCCATCAAAACGTGCGCGATTCACAACATAAGTTTTTTTGGCAATCCTGATGATTGTGTGAGATAAAATACCCAGTACGTTAATCCAAGTAAATCTAATTTGGGAGATATATGTGCCGCGAGATGCACTTTACCAAACGGTAAATCCATTGTTGTCTCCCCAGTTTATATTTTTGTCAAATAGAATGTTACTGACATTATCTATATATATAAAGGAGAAAAGCGACTCACTGACTGACTGACTGACTGACTAATCACGAAATCTCTGGAACTGTTCAACCTACAGACTTGAAATTTGGTAGACATGTTCCTTTGATAGAGTAGACATCAGCTAAGAACGGATTTTCCGAAATTCGAAACGCAAAGGACGTTACGGGGGGGGGGGGTTAAGGGCTTTAATAATAATTGTTTCCATGTTTAAACTACTTGATGTACAATCTTGAAATTGGGTAAGCAGATTCCTTTCAGAGAGTAGAGATCCGCTACAAAATGAGTTTGGTGAAAATCGACCCCCAAGTGGCGTTGCAGGGGCTTAGGGGGCGTTATAGATACTTATTTCCATTTTTAAACTATTTGACGCACTGTCTTTAAATTTGATATATAGATTCCTTTCGTAGAATAATGATCAGTTACAAAACGGGTTTTGTGAAAACAGACTTCTAAGCGGCGTTGCGGGGGATTAAGGGGCGTAATAGATAAATATATCCGTTTTTAAACTACTTCACCTACCTGCTTGAAAATTGGTAGGTAAGTTTCTTTCCTGGAGTAAATATCCGCTACAAAAGGGGTTTTGGAAAAATTGACCCCCAAGGGGTGTTGCGTGGGCGGGGGGTTTAAGGGGCGTTATAAATTCCTATTTTTAAGTTATTAGACGTACAGTCTTTGTCAGCCGTTAACCCCAATCCATACTAAAGAAAAACTAAACTCATCAGAGCAACATCAATTCACCATTTTATTCCAGAGAAATCTATCTACTACATTCTTTTGGCTCCTTGCCAAAGACAAGATACACAAGCAGCTCGTTTAAACCATTACATCATTACGTCACCAATGAGTAATATAATAAATTCGCCGGTGACCCTGACACCTTCCCCCTGAGAGTCATATTAGATCCGAAGATCAAATATGGCTAAAACAACCTAAGGGTCACACGTTACATACACAAAAAAAACACTGCTTAAGCACTATCTTAAGATTATACACTACATAAAAAACCAAC
Organism: Trichonephila clavata; assembly: GCA_019973975.1. NCBI lineage: Eukaryota > Metazoa > Arthropoda > Arachnida > Araneae > Nephilidae > Trichonephila > Trichonephila clavata. The sequence goes on along the minus strand of BMAO01007565.1, from coordinate 45,596 downwards.
ACATAAAATTTTACACAAATATACTACTTAACTTAATTATCTAAAAATAAAGCAAAAAGAAATGTTTTAAAGTTCAATTATTCTTAAATCTTCTAAAAGTTCTTATTTAACTACGGTTTACACTTACAGTCTGGATAGCGCATCTGCATTAACTAGTTTTGATCCTTTTATGTGACTTGCTTCAATGTCATGGCGTTGAATTGCCAAAGCCCACCGCTGTAATCTCGGACATTGGGATGCAGCACTAGTAAGAAACACTAGGGGATTATGATCGGTTAGTAAGAATATCTTTGCTCCGCACAGTAAAGTTTCAAATCTTTTCAGAGCCCAAATAATAGCATACGCTTCCCTCTCAATTGTTGACCACTTTTGTTGGCTTGGATTCAGTTTCTGGCTCCCGAAAGCTATGGGATGAATGTTGTCTTCTCCATCCGACTGACCTAGACAACATCCGACCGCCGTCTGAGATGCATCCGTATGCAAGTAGTACGGTTTATCTATGTCTGGGACTTGCAATTCTGTAATTCCTCATAGTGCTGTCTTCAACTCCTTGAAAGCATTTTCAGCCTCCTTGCTCCATGGAATCTCATTAGGGACTTTCTTTTTCGTGAGCTCCGTCAATGGTAGAGCAATTTTTGCAAAGTTTGGAATATACTGTCTATAAAAATTGCATAATCCTAATGCGCTTCTCAGTTGCTTCTTGGTCGTTGGTGCCTCTAAGTTCTGAATCGCTTTTATTCTTTCTTTATCCGGTGAATGTCTACCTGAACCAATGACATGTCCTAAGTATTTAACTTGTCGTCTTGCAAACTCACACTTTCCTAAATTCACTGAGAAGTTAAAATGCTCCAATCTTTTGAAAACTTCTTCCAGATGATCTAAATGTTCTTCCCATGTATCAGAGAATACGGCTAAATCGTCGATATACGCGCATGCAAAGCCAGATATAGTTTGGACCACTTTAGACATGGCTCTTTGGTAGGTTGCAGCAGCGTTTCTTAACCCAAATGGTAATACATTCCACTGGTACTGTCCTCGATGAGTACGGAACGCTGTTAGATGTTTGCTGCTGTCTTCCATTGGTATAGACCAATATCCTTTCAACATATCTAGAACAGTAATAAATTTTTTCTTCCCTACTAAGAAATTCAACTCCATCATATTCTGCATTGGATATGCGTCCGGTACGGTAAGAGCATTCAAACTTCTGAAATCTATGCATAACCTAAGTGTTCCATCCTTTTTATGAACACATACTACTGGGTGTGCTATTTCACTTACAACAGGTTCAATCAGACCTAACTCTAACAATTCGTCTATCTGTACGTCTACTTTCCTCTTTAAGTTTTCCGGTATCTTATAAGTTTTGGGTTTCATCGTTTCCTCCTCAGACTTCAGTTTTATCACGTGTTCACCAACTTTAGCTCTTTTAATTTTTCCAGAAAACAACCTTCTGTGTCGATGTAAAAGATCTTTTAGTTGATTTTGTTGCTTCTTAGATAAGTAATCCAACTTCACTATGTCCAATGCTTCATCATTCTTCTCAGCAGCAGAACTGTTGGCGTTTCATATATCTCACCAAATTCATCATCGATATCATAAATAACTCCAACCGTTTGAACTCTCGCTTTGTATTCTCTAATCTTGTTAACATGCAGTAATCTTAAGTTACCTTCGGCATCTGCAAATAATATGAATTTGCTTTTACTCTTTTAACAACTTTAACTGGACCTGTCCATCTAGAATATAGTTTATTCGTTGAATCAGGTATCAAAACAAGCACTTGATCTCCTGGTGCAAATTCTCGATGTTTCTTTTGCCTGTTATAATACTTAGCGTAGTTACCTTGTTGCACATCACTTGTTAACTTTGCCTCGCGGGTTGATACTTCTAACTTTTCTTTTAATTTTTTCAAATAACTCTCTACTGATCCCTTCATATTCAGAGGTAATAACGTGTTTCCAGTCCAAATTGACTTCAATATAGACAACGGACCTTTCGGCTCCCTTCCATACATTAGAAGAAAAGGTGGTACACCGGTAGTTGCATTGGGAACTTCCCGATAAGCCCATAGTAAAAACGGTATATGCCTATGCCAACTTCTTCCTTCCTCTCTAATAATGTGATGCAACATGTTCTTGAGAGTCTGGTTCCATCTCTCAACTAACCCGTTTCCTTCTGGATGGTATGGTGTCGAAAAACGTGGGCAAGCTCCTAAAATCTTCAAAAACTCTTGCGTTAAACTTGCTGTAAAATTTGTCGCATTGTCCATTACGATCACTTCTGGAATGCCTGTTCTACTGAATATTTCGAGCAGTGCTTCACATGTACTCTTAGCCGTTAGTGACTTGAGCGGGACTGCTTCCGGCCATCTAGAATGCTGATCCATCAAACAAAGTATATATCTATGTCCCTGTGACGATACTGGATCTACAGGACCAATTATATCAACGTTTACCACTTGGAACGGCAATTCAGGACGAGATACAGGTGTTATTGGAATTTTGTCAACCGAACGAATTACTTTTCTGCACTGACAACCATGACAAGAACTACAATATGCTTTAATCTCCTTCACCATTCCTGGCCAATAAAATGAAAACTTGATTCTCTGAATTGTTTTATGAGCTCCTAGATGTGCTCCGAACACTGATTCATGTGCAATTTCTAGTATCTTCCTCTTCCTAATTTCGGGAATCACTAACTGTTTTATCCTATTTCCGCACAACAGCTCTTCATGGTACAGGATATCGTTTTCTATCACATATCCTCCTTTTTTTCGCTTAGCAAAATTCCATGCTTCTTGAAGAGTATCGCAACTCTTTTGCTGTTTCTTGAATTTCTCGGTGTTATTTTCATTCTCCTCATCATATTCTGTTATTGTTGTCTCCTGTTCTTCCTCCTCAGTATTTACACTTTCATCTAACAATTTTTGGGGGAATCTGATCTTAAGTTTACAGCGGCTGTAAATCTGGGATTGTATATTCTCTCTTGTTCTAATAATGCTTCATAAGTTTCAGTATCTAATAATATATCAGCGTTCAGTCTGTCCACAGTTGCCACCACCGTTTTAATTACCGGCGTAATATACCCGTTCGTTACCAAACCAATATCCACTTCTTTTAGTTCAGCCTTTAAACAATCACCAAATGCAGGCTGCAACATTATATATCCTTTGTAATCGACTTCTTTCCCTACTACACTGCTTTTAAACACGCTAATTTGTGCACCTGAATCTACTACAGCTTCATATTCTACTCCACCATAAGAAATTTTTACTATTTTAAGATCAGACATTTTTAAATGAACTGCGCTGCATTTCTTATTTTCCATTAAAACTTCGCCATTGAATCTCGCTGTGACTACTTTGCTTTCATCCTCAACTACTTTGACTTCTGCCACTTGCACTTCAGATACCTTTACCTCAGCAACTTTACTCTCGGTCTTTTCTCTCCCATCTTTCTTATCCCTGCAAAATCTCGCAAAATGTCCTACTCGCCCACAATTGAAACATGTAACTGGTTTTTGGAAAGAATTTCGCTTATCGTATCCACTGCGGTTGTTAGATTCTTGTCTATATCCTTCACTGAATGTATGACATCTTCTATTGAACGTGCCAGGCCTTTCCCGATAGGAATTTCTATACGGTTGAGACGAAGTAGCTTTAGTGGCCTGATTATATTGCCTTGCGTTTTCGTAATCATCTAACTTCTCAGCAAGATCGTCAACTGTTACAATTCTACCCCAATCATCAATAAAATGTTGTTGTATATCCCTGGATACTTGTTCCTTCATCTGTTCTACAATGACAAGTTGTTTCAGACTGTCAAAATTGTAGATATTTAGTCCCGAAATCCACTCATTAAAATAGTTCGCCAACTCAAATCCAAAATCTCGCCAAGTGTACTCGGTCGATTTACAATGCCTCTTAAATTTTATTTTAAATGCTTCTGGGCTCAATTTGAATCTTTTTAATAACATACTTTTTATATGCTCATAGTCATTTGCCTTTTCCTCAGGTTCCCTGGCAATCAAATTCGCCATTTCTAACGGCAATAGTCCAACAAGATTCGTAACCCAGTCTTCTTCTTTAATATGAACTCTTCGTGCTTGTCTTTCAAACAGTATTAAGTAAAAACTTATATCACCTTCTTTAGGGTCAAAAGTACGCATTAATTTTTGCAATCCAACTGGAACGTGTTCTTGTATTCTTTCATTCTGAGAGTCCATCTCTCTCCTAAAACCATTATTCCTTATCGAAGCTTCTATCCTCAACTTTTCTAATTCATATTCTCTTTCTTGACGCTTAATTTCATCTTCTCGACGCTTTATTTCATTTTCTCTTTCTTGACGCTTTATTTCATTTTCTCTTTCTTGGCACTTTATTGCTTCTCTTTCACTTACTATTCTGTGCAGTAATTCTTTCGCGAACGCCTCTTCATACTCTTCACTTGCTAATATCATATTTTTTAAAGCAGGAACTTTCATTTCTTCCGTTACAGTTTCTCCTAATTCTTCAGCCAAACACTTCAAATCTACCTTCAAAGCTCTTCCTAAAAACGCCATTTTACCAGCCGTTGGATATAACTGGAATTCACAATCTTCAAAACAGTTTCGATGTCGCCAAGCTTCACAACAGTTCGCAATTCTTATTCTTGAACCAATTCGAAATCCTCAATCTTCAAAACAGTTTTAAATCCTTAATCTTCGAAACGATTCGAAATCCAATGGGGTTTCCCGCACAAATGTCAGCCGTGAACCCAATCCATACTAAAGAAAAACTAAACTCATCAGAGCAACATCAATTCACCATTTTATTCCAGAGAAATCTATCTACTACATTCTTTTGGCTCCTTGCCAAAGACAAGATACACAAGCAGCTCGTTTAAACCATTACATCATTACGTCACCAATGAGTAATATAATAAATTCACCGCGTGACCCTGACAGTCCTGAAACTTAGTAAGCAGATTCCTCTCATAGGGTAGAGATACGCTAAAAATGGTTTCGTGAAAATTGCCCCAAGTGGCGTTGAGGGGACTTAAGGGCGTTATAGATAATTATTTCCATTTTTAAACTATTAGACGCACAATCTTTATATTTGATAAAGAGATTTCTTTCATAGAGTAGAGATCAGCTATAAGAAGGTTTTGTGAAAACAGACCTCTAAGTGGCGTTGCAGGGGAATAAGTGGCGTAAGAGATAAATATTTTCGTTTTTAAACTATTTGACCTACCTGCTTGAAAATTGGTAGGAATGTTTCTATCATGGAGTAAATATCCGCTACAAAACGGGTTTGGAGAAAATTGACCGCCAAGGGTTTTTGCGGGGGTTAAGGGCAGATATAAATAATTATTTCTTTTTTTAAACTATTAGACTCACAGTCTTGAAATTTGGTTAGCAGATTCCTCTCATAGGATAGAAATACACTGCAAAATGTGTTTTGTGAAAATCGACCCCTAGATGGTGTTGTGGGGGTTCAAGGGGCGTTATTGATAATTTTTTTTTTTTTTTGCATTTTTAATTTATTGGACGCACAGTTTTAAATTTTGCTAAGCAGATTCCTTTCGTAAAGTAGAGAACCGCTAGAAAATGGGTTTCGCGAATATCAAATACGAAGTTTAATTTCAGGAGATTAAGAGGCGTAATCGATAAATATTTCCATTTTTAAACTACTTGATCATCCTGCTTGAAAATTGGTAGGCATGTTCCTTTCATGAAATAGAGTTCCTCTAACAAAGAGTAAAATGAAAATTGACCCCTAAAGATGTTTGCGAGGGGTCAAGAGGAGTTACAGAAGAAAATTCATGTTTTTAATTGTTAGACCCATATACTTGAAATTTGTTAAGCATGTTTCTTTTGTTGAATAGGGATCCACTAAGAATAGATTTTAAGCAAATCAAGTTCGGGGGGGTTGCAGGGGGTTACTGGGACGTATTGACAAAAAAAATTACTTTTTTCGAGCTACAAGGACTATAATAATGAAATCTGGTTTGCATTTTTCTTTTGTTGAATTGAAATCCGCTAAGAGCGGTAATTTTGGAAAACGGCTCTCAATGGGATTACGGGGATATTGATAGTAATACTTTTATTTTTTTTCTGTTAGATTTAGACTTGAAATTTGGCTTGCATGTTCAATTTACGGAGTAGAGATCCACCGAAAATTGGTTTTGCGGGAATTTACTTGGTTTTTGAGTTACGAAAGAGCAAACATCATTCTATGCTTCAATTTTAGAGATTTTTGAAAATACAAATTAGATGAATTCTGCCCTTTTTTTTTTATCAACAGGTGACAGTTACAGGTATAAGTATATTTTTCACTTCAATCGAATTCTTAATGCTAGGACTTAGATATCAATAATTTATACATATATATAAGCAGTAAAAATTTATAAAGCATCATGAAATACCCAGTGAAGCGGGCGGTAACAGCTAGTAGGTTATATCCATGAAACATAATTATCATATACTAAAGTACTACATATATAACTACATACTATATAAAGTATATACTGTATCATGTACTTCCACTCATACTTGGTGGCGATATCAATATTGATTTTGATAAAGGTGAAGGATTGAGATTAGCACAATTTTTAAAATCAGAGTTTAATTTGGGTTTAGTTTCTGGTAGAGCACTGGGGATGACTAGGTATAGTACAACCACTGATGCTATATTTTCACGATTCGTAAATCACGTATCTACCGACGTTCACGTATCATACTTAAGTTGCCACAAGTTTCTTGTCACAGTGATTAATAATGGCGAGAGAATGTAATTATATATAATACTCGCAATGATATTAATAGGGAAGTAAATCAACCTTCTTAACATTGTACTCATGTACTATGAGTAAAATGTATTTATGAAACATATAATTGAATATATATATATATATATATGAAAAACATATATATATATATATATATAATATATATATATATATATATATATATATATATATGTTGAAAAGAATTTAATTTTTGAATGTACTGCACTCTTGTTTTGAATTTTCAAACTTTTAAGGTTTTTTCATTCTATACAACCATTTCAAGGATCGGTGCATATTCTTTGATTTTTTTGTGGTTGTTTTATTATGCACTAAGGTGTTTTTGCATTTTAACATTTTTATATTATATCCTTCAGAATGCAATGGCGAATAGTTTAATGTTTTTTAAGTATTAAAAAGAGAAATATTTTTTAATTTTAAATTTTTAAAAGAAAAGTTTTTTTTAAGATTTAAATTTTTAAATTTTAAATTTTTGTGAATTTGCATATTTTCAGATTAGTTTACCAAGTTGCAATAGGGGGAAGGTTGGTGCCATCAAACTAGTTTAACCCCACTTATCGGTCCTAAGTCCGAGGTTGCACTTGGATATTTTATAATTTTTATCTTATACAATTTTAATTTCGCTTGAAAACGTTGATATTCATTATTTTTATTCGCCATTGAAATTTTGAAATATGATGTTGTACTATAGGTTTAATATGATTTGAATATTTGCTTGGTTATATTAGTGTGAGGTATCCTTCGCTGGGTATTTCATGATGTTTTATAAATTTTTACTGCTTATATATATGTATAAATTATTGATATCTAATTCCTAGCATTAAGAATTCGATTGAAGTGAAAAATATACTTATACCTGTAACTGTCACCTGTTGATAAAAAAAAAAAAGGGCAGAATTCATCTAATTTGTATTTTCAAAAAATCTCTAAAATTGAAGCATAGAATGATGTTTGCTCTTTCGTAACTCAAAAACCAAGTAAATTCCCGCAAAACCAATTTTCGGTGGATCTCTACTCCGTAAATTGAACATGCAAGCCAAATTTCAAGTCTAAATCTAACAGGAAAAAAAACAAAAGTATTACTATCAATATCCCCGTAATCCCGTTGAGAGCCGTTTTCCAAAATTACCGCTCTTAGCGGATTTCAATTCAACAAAAGAAAAATGCAAACCAGATTTCATTATTATAGTCCTTGTAGCTCGAAAAAAGTAATTTTTTTTGTCAATACGTCCCAGTAACCCCCTGCAACCCCCCAGAACTTGATTTGCTTAAAATTTATTCTTAGTGGATCCCTATTCAACAAAAGAAACATGCTTAACAAATTTCAAGTATATGGGTCTAACAATTAAAAACATGAATTTTTTTCTGTAACTCCTCTTGACCCCTCGCAAACATCTTTAGGGGTCAATTTTCATTTTACTCTTTGTTAGAGGAACTCTATTTCATGAAAGGAACATGCCTACCAATTTTCAAGCAGGATGATCAAGTAGTTTAAAAATGGAAATATTTATCGATTACGCCTCTTAATCTCCCGAAATTAAACTTCGTATTTGATATTCGTGAAACCCATTTTCTAGCGGTTCTCTACTTTACGAAAGGAATCTGCTTATCAAATTTCAAGACTGTGCGTCTAACAGTTTAAAAATGGAGATAATTGTCTATAACGCCCCTTGAGCCCCGCAACGCCACTTCTGGGTCTGTTTTCACAAAACCCATTTTGTAGGGGAATTGCACTCTATGAAAGGAATCTGCTTAGTAAAATTTGAAGACTGTGCGTCCAATTAATTAAAAATGCAAAAAAATTATCAATAACGCTCCTTGAACCCCCGCAACACCACCTAGGGGGTCGATTTTCACAAAACACATTTTGCAGTGTATTTCTATCCTATGAGAGGAATCTGCTAACCAAATTTCAAGACTGTGAGTCTAATAGTTTAAAAAAAGAAATAATTATTTATATCTGCCCTTAACCCCCCGCAAAACCCCTTGGGGGTCAATTTTCTCCAAACCCGTTTTGTAGCGGATATTTACTCCATGATAGAAACATTCCTACCAATTTTCAAGCAGGTAGGTCAAATAGTTTAAAAACGAAAATATTTATCTCTTACGCCACTTATTCCCCTGCAACGCCACTTAGAGGTCTGTTTTCACAAAACCTTCTTATAGCTGATCTCTACTCTATGAAAGAAATCTCTTTATCAAAATATAAAGATTGTGCGTCTAATAGTTTAAAAATGGAAATAATTATCTATAACGCCCCTTAAGTCCCCTCAACGCCACTTGGGGGCAATTTTCACGAAACTCATTTTAAGCGTATCTCTACCGTATGAGAGGAATCTGCTTACTAAGTTTCAAGACTGTACGTCTAATAACTTAAAAATAGGAATTTATAACGCCCCTTAAACCCCCCGCCCACGCAACACCCCTTGGGGGTCAATTTTTCCAAAACCCCTTTTGTAGCGGATATTTACTCCAGGAAAGAAACTTACCTACCAATTTTCAAGCAGGTAGGTGAAGTAGTTTAAAAACGGATATATTTATCTATTACGCCCCTTAATCCCCCGCAACGCCACTTAGAAGTCTGTTTTCACAAAACCCGTTTTGTAACTGATCATTATTCTGCGAAAGGAATCTATATATCAAATTTAAAGACAGTGCGTCAAATAGTTTAAAAATGGAAATAACTATCTATAACGCCCCCTAAGCCCCTGCAACGCCACTTGGGGGTCGATTTTCACCAAACTTATTTTGTAGCTGATCTCTACTCTCTGAAAGGAATCTGCTTACCCAATTTCAATATTGTACATCAAGTAGTTTAAACATGGAAACAATTATTATTAAAGCCCTTAACCCCCCGTAACGCCCTTTGCGTTTCGAATTTCGGAAAATCCGTTGTTAGCTGATGTCTACTCTATCAAAGGAACATGTCTACCAAATTTCAAGTCTGTAGGTTGAACAGTTCCAGAGATTTCGTGATTAGTCAGTCAGTCAGTCAGTCAGTGAGTCGCTTTTCTCCTTTATATAATATATATATATATATATATATATATATATATATATATTATTTTAGATCCGATATAAAAAAATGTTAATATAATGAAGAAAATACGTGCATGTTTCCGTATTATGAGATGTGTTTATTTACCCGGTTTTTGCCTACTATATAATGAAAGACAACCGTACTTAAGGAGTAAACTCCACTCGGTCTGGGGAGCCGACACACACAGTTTTTTTTTTAGTAGTATTTCTTCATTTACGTTAGATAAACTGTATCAAATTCTGGATTAAATGAAATGATATTAATTGAATATAAAGTTAAATTACAGCTAATTCACATTCCATTCTTAAATGTGTATGTTAATCATAACAATAAAAATGCATGTAGTTTTTTTCTATTATTTTTTCCCAAATAAAACATTTTGCATGCTTTGCTACATTAAATGATACAACATTAATGGCCAGTGGTGTATATATACAGTAGAACGTCGTTTATCCGAATCAATTGGGACCGGACACCGTTCGGATAACCGAAAACCGAATGCGATCCATGCAGTATAGGATACTGGACGCTATACAAATAATGAAAATCATCACATGCGGGAAACGTGCTTGAAGAAAAAGTAAAATAGGTGCAAAATGTCACAATTTTACTTTGATTGTGGAAAATAATCACTTATTTTTCGCTGTACCATTTTACACCTTCGTTTTTTCAATGCAAGGTCTCTGATTCACTTGAGCAGCAGTAGTTGATTAGGACAGCACTCTGATTGTTGTTCGTACCATTCCATAGCTGTCTCTAACGTAGTAAACGCTTCAGCATTTGATAGACCCTTACTACTTTCGCTGATGTTGTTGTCCTCGTCTTCATCCGTTTCATCGTCGACAGGGTCGGATTCTTCTTGCACGAAAGGGACAATCTCCTCATCATTTAGCATTGAAATCCGCAGTCTTCTGCATCGCATGCCATCCAGGTTTATACATCAACAAAACTCAACAAAAGAACACGTATACACCCCCTCACTTGGAAACAAACTGACCTAATATACCGCGGAGATATTTACCAAATCCCACACAGCGGAAATCCTCCAAATGTCCCTCGCCTTGGGTTTTCCCGTCACTTTTGGCCTCACAGGAAACAAATGTTGAGCATTGCACTGTTCGAAAACGTATCCGAACTTTGGTTCGGATATTTGACGCTCCGGATAATAAACGTTCGCATAAACGATGTTCTACTGTGTATGGATATTTAATTCTGGTTTTTTTTAAGTTATCGTTTACGTGTGTGTAATCTTTAATTTGAGTAAATGTACATAAAAAACATAATTATTTTATTTCACTTAATACAGTATTATAATTAGAAAATTAAATGGTATTGACAATTTTTTAAAAAACAAAAACTTTGAATACTATAAGTTTTAAGAGTTTTGTTGGAGCCTTAGTAAAAAAAGGTATTGCTGACTTCTGCTTTAAATAATTTCAATACCACTTTCAAGGATTTGGAATCAATCTTTTTGATACCCCGTCCCTTCAAGATTAAGAAATCTTATACAGCAAAAGAAAAAAAAATCATCTGAAAGTTTTTGAGCCTTAAAAAAACTTTCAAATGACTATTCACGAATTAATTACTGACTAATCTTAACGAAATTATTAGATCATGATGCAAATTTCTAAACATTTTATTAAAATCATAGACACAGCTAAGTAAAACTAAAATATTTTTTAAAAAACAATGACAAATATACAGATTATGTAAGTTCGAAAGCATTCAGAGAGAAATTTTGATACGCGTGCTTCAATTATTTTTATAATGCTTAGGACAACTGTAAAGTTTATTTGAATTATTTACAAAACATATAAAAAAAATCCTTGTTTAAATAGGCTTAACTCACATTTTCTTTTCTGTATAATTTCACGCACCTTAATTTTTTGTTGCGTATTTCATAAACAGTTCCAGTTGACTATGCATAAATGTGTGTGTTTCAATCGATGTCTCCTAATGATGATAAACAGATTAATTCATCAAAATGATTCTTTGTAGATTGCATGCTACACTATTTCGATGTTTATTTACATTCCTATATAGATATCAGGCTTCGAATAACTAGGAAGTTTATAAAAAGCTATTGAAATATAAATACATATTCAAAATAGATTTAGGCTTATTTTGAAAATATTTAAAAGTCATTCATTTAATCCATCAACAGGATACGTGCGAATACATTTATTGAGTAACTATGAGTTTAAGCTGCTCTCTGTTACTTTTAACGCTTCCTTTTTTATTGTTTTTTTTTTTACATTTTTTTAAATGGAGAAAAGCATCGAGGAATTAAAAGTGAAAGATTAGTCAAACATTTAGAATGAAGAAAAAAGATAAAGGTGAATGGGGAGAGGTGATGGGATGTCAGAGGATATTAGATAACGAAATTTCCGGTGAAGCTCTAGCTGAAAAATTTGCAAGTAATATATTTCCTTATTCCAAAGTCCGCGTGTTGTTCTATTCAATAGAAATTGCAAAATATGCTTCCGTCACTTTATTTTAACAAAACAAGAACCACATAACTCTAGATCAACAAATGTAAAATCAGGCGATAACGTTATATACAGCAATCGATTAAATTAAAATAAATTGATACAAAAACTACGTTTCCACAGTCCCAAACAAAATAACACAAAGCAACATCAAAATTGTTTCAGACTCAAAAATAGTTTATTATGAAGTATTTTGGTTCACTAAACAAGAAAATCTTCATAAAAACTTCAGATTAGCTCTTGTTTTCAAGAATCAGAACTCGCTATTCATAAATAGCTGTATTTTACTCATTTTTACTTTCTGTGTATAATCTTTTTGACGTTCATTTGAGTGGGTAGATGGAAGCTCTTGCCTCAGGAACGATTTTTATTTCAACGAAAGGCGTGTAACCGCGCCATCTTTCTTCAGGTGTGTTTTGAGTCTAACCTCATCAGTAGAACAAAGAATAGGCAATAGTGATTCAAGTGATATTCGCTGTTTTTCGTCTTACAACTAAAGGTAAATCAATTCAACTATATTTAGGTCCCAAAGATAAGTGTGGTATAAGGATTTTTAGACAGCAAAAAGAATGAGAACTATCAAAAGTTGGTGAAAGAACTCTTACAAAATTTTCATGACCCAGGATGCAATATGTCTCTAAAGATCCATTTTTTACATTCCCATCCCATCTTGATTTTTTCCCTAAAAACTGTGGAACTGTAAGTGATGTGAACACGGTGAAAGGTTTCATCAAGATATCACAGCAATGGAACGTATATAGCAGGGTCGTCGGAATGAATCAATGCTCGCAAACTATTGCTGGACAAGGGATAACTCGGGATACTCAAGCTTCGATATACAAGAGATAATTCAAAAGGAAATGTTCACAGGAAATAAACTAAAATATACTCCTGATTTCGGATTATAAACACGGTTTCTAGAAACATGACTTATTGTTCTGTATGCATTAATTAGTAATGTTTTGTTCTTCAAATTTACTCATAAATTGATAGATGGGCTGTGGTATATCTTAAAAACAAGAGCTAATAATTAAATTTAATTTACTTATTCGTTTTTTTTTCAACCCCAAATTAGTAAGAGTAGGTTATTTGAAACTAGGAAACAGACAAAAAAAAATTGTTTTTTGTTGCCTCGTGTAATAATTACCTATATTTTAACTCTTTGAATTTCTCCATCAGAGATACAAAAGATGCGCGTAAAATTACCTTTCGTAAGGATTACCAAGAATCTGTGGCACGAGTTACCCCACTGGTAGCCTTATATTGTAAAATAATTGTAGACACAACCAAATGTAACCACCACTCGAAAAATTGACATCGTCTGAGGCAATGGTCTTCAAACTGTGCTCGATAGAACCCTGGGCTTTCACGAAGCATACCTAGGAGTTCCACAAGAAAAAGTAAAAATTTGAAAAGAAAACCATAAATGTGGATATGTAAAATAGATTTACAATCTCTATGAAATTTGTATGATCACAAGTATCTAAAGCCCCCCGTTTCCCCGGATCCTACTGGGAAAATAAATTCGTTGCTCCACAGTCTTTATTGTCCCTAATTTCCTGTAATTTTTAATATAAAATACTAACAATAATAAAAGAATAATACTGACATAATAAAAGAATTTTAAAAAGTTTCTTCTTCATATATATATGTACTACCGAGATTGTGAATAGTATTGTGTTCATGATCCTGGATTACGTCAAATAGTTTTATACTATCTAGAGCAGGGGTGGCCAACCTTTTTGGGAAGAGTGTCACAATCTGATAAAAAAAAATTACGCGTGCCATTTTCAACTTTTCCACCAAACTAAAAATTATACAAAAGTGAAAAAATATGTTACTTTTAGGCTTATTATGGGTTATTTACACCAAAAACATACTTTTAAATGCAAGTTCTATACAGTGAAAATGTAAAAAGAAAATAGTATAACAAATAAAACAAAAGTAGAAACTTATATTTTATTGTTGATAAATTTGTACAGGATCAGTCAGTTAGCATAGGCACAAAATAAAAGTAAGCAACTTGAAACATTTAGTTTAAAAGATTATTAAGCAGTCAGTACTTTCGCATAATGTGGTTTTTGAATTTGTAGTTTTTTACTAAATCATCTATACTTGGATTAGTTAGTAAAGATGCTAACAAAATAAAGTGCATATCACTTAATTTTGAGCGATATTTTGATTTAATCACGTTCATAACAGAAAACATTTCTTCACAATCATACGTTGATCCAAACCTACAACAATATCTGACGGCTAAATCATGTAAATTTGGGAAATTACTTGGTGGCACAAATTTCCAAAATTCGATGTAATTCGGATCATTTGTGGTTAAAATAATTTCCTTATATTTGCTTTTCAGAGTAATATGGTGCTGTAGGTCAATAATTTCAATTTGTACCTGAGGTGGGTAACAATTAATGTCTTGAAGAGAAATCGAAAAAGGATTAGTGAAAAGTTCAATATTTTTTTTATCATCTTTAAAATACTCAAACATGGCACTGAAAGAATCCAGCAAAATGGATATTAAATTTTTAAATCTATCATAGTTCGGAACATTACTAACTTTGACAGGTAATTCCTGCATGAATGGGAAATGAGTTGATTTTTTCTCTCCAAATTCCAGACAAAAAAGCGAAAGTTTATTCACAAAAGAAGACCGACTAGGGTAGGAAATTACAATTTTCCCTTGTAATCTTAAATTTAAATTGTTTAAATGTTCCATTATATCGGTAAGAAAAGCTAAATCCCACAGCCAAGTTTCACTCCTGAGGAGCGAGCATTCACTGGGCAGTTGATCGTTTTCTTCCCAGATATTCTAAAACACATTCCCTCAAACTCCAAAATCTCGCAAGTGAACTTCCTTTGGAAAGCCAGCGCACACTACAATGAAGGAGTAACTCGCCATTTTCTTCCGTTTTTTCGGGGAAAAGCGTACAAAATCTTCGTCGATTCAGAGCACGAGCTCGTATTTTGTTGATACAGCGCACCACGGGGTCAACAACGAAATACAAGTTTAAGTCCTTCGCACGAAGAGCTTCTTGATGAATAATACAATGATATTTGAAAACTTTTCTTCCCAAATAATTTTCAAGCAATGCAACAAAACCTTTTATTCTGCCAACCATGCAAGGCGCTCCATTT
Source organism: Trichonephila clavata (assembly GCA_019973975.1). Taxonomy (NCBI): domain Eukaryota; kingdom Metazoa; phylum Arthropoda; class Arachnida; order Araneae; family Nephilidae; genus Trichonephila; species Trichonephila clavata. Next base: position 30,132 of record BMAO01007565.1, on the reverse strand, counting down.
GTGCAAACACTGTCTAATTTTGTTCATTCTACTTTGTTAATTTCAATTACATTTTTAGGTTCCTTAAAAAGGTCTTCACCTGTAGTTAAATCTAGTTGGAGCAAATCAAGAAGTTCTTCCACAGTATCAAAATTTTCGTTCGTTTAACGCACAAAGATGCTTAACTGCGCATTGTCAGTGATATCACAGCTTTCATCCAAAATTAATGAAAAATATTTCCAATTTTGAAGTCCAGAGACAATTTGCGTTCCAACACCCTGGCCCATGTCATCTATACGACGCATGACGGTATTTCTGGACAAAGCTATTTCATCAAGCATATTTTGACATTAACATCACCGACATTTAGGGCGAAAATTAAAAGGCTGCTTTTTATTATCTCCTCTCCGTCAGAATATGGTTTTTTCTTGCGGGCTAACAACATAGAAAGTTCATAAGAAACCTTCACCATGGTTTCCATTTCGTTCTTTCTTTTCAAGAACAAAGATTGTTGGCCGGTTAGATTTCTTTTTTATTGAGGAATTCCGTTCGCCAATTTGATCCAACAGGATATTTGCTGTTGAAATCACTATGCAGTTGTTTGAAATAACGGTTCAAGTTAAATTTTTTTGAAACTGCTGTACAAATTCCACATATCAAACAAACAGGCGTGGAAGCATTTTGATGTGTAAACAAGTATTGTTCTTCCCAGACAATTTTAAAATCACGTGCTGCAATATCCTCTTCACAATTTCTTTTCGATGTCAAAGGTTTACTCATATACATATTGAAAATTTAAAAAAAATTTAAGCAACTACGCTCAACACTAAAATCTAAAAACAATTTTAGAAAAGGAGAAGAGCTAAACGCCTTACTAAACAGAGTTTAAAATCAACTGAGTCTGACAGCTAGAAACAATTTGCCAATGTTGCGCTACAAATTTTCTAGGCTCCAAATCCAGCATTCTGATTAGTCATGGATGCAAGTTCACACTCCCTCTGCTTTACAAAGCGGCTACTTTGTGCTGATAAAATTACTTCTACCGTATCAACAACTGCGCTCCTAATATATTGCAAAATTACTTCTTGACATTACAGAAATCGTAAATAGCCAAAATCTCCGAAAAACCTTTTTATCTGACATCACGCTGACAGCCAATAGCTATAAACTTCAGCCCTGCACAGGGAAGCAGAAATTTGAATGGAAATCTGAGATGTTAAAAGTTAACCGCCCCCAAGTGACTTTTTGGGCAGTTTAAACCGTCCGAGAGAATTTATTTGTTTTTAGTCTCACGTTACTCAACACTTTTCTCGGAATGTTACAAAGCAGTAGAATTGTAAGTTTTGGAGCATGATCTCATTTTTGGCGTTTTTCTGAAGAAAAGAAAAATCTTACTTATCTGCCCTTAAAATCTCACGCTGAAAATTTCTGTTTCTTACATATTCTCTTCATGACAATTTTTTTATTGTAATTCAATTAATTCAGTAATATATTCATAATATTTTTGTAATTTTTCAAAAAGCCTTCGCGTGCCACAGTTACGACCCCGCGTGCCACAATGTGGCACGCGTGCCGCGGTTGGCCACCCCTGATCTAGAGCATAGGTTCTCAACGTGGGCGATAACGCCCCTTGTGAGCATTTGAGGTTTTCAGAGGGGCAGTAAAAGACCCAGAAAAAGTTAGGGGGCGTTGAGATGGCCCGCAGGGGCTTGGGCAAATTAACCGAATACAGTCTAAGAAAAGACTAAAAAACACGCTGATTATGTACTAACAAAAGCAAACTTTAATACTGTTTACCTTATGTTGATTGTATGCATTTAAATTATTTCTATATCACATGTATGAAAATTCACATATTTCGGTAGCTCGGGAAGTGAATGAAAAACTTAAAAAGATTACATTACATTCAGACCTACATTAAATTGAATGGTATAGTGAAATTTAATTTCGGTTGTGCACATGTTATCTTTGTGAGAAGTAGGGAAAATGTCCCGCCCACTGCATTTCATTTCGTATATTATGCGATAAACATAATTAAAAATGTTAACCAGGAATTATCGTGTGATTTTTAAAGGCTGAAACTGTCAATTTATATTTCTTTTGAAAACAATAGTCTATATATAATGAATGACTTCGTATCATCAAAACCCCTACCCGTCTTTATAACAGGTAAGCTGAAACTTTTTTATTCCACTCTTTTAAATGAAGAAAAAATTCAGTAGCATTTCAATTCCAACAATGTCCTGTCTATGACTAAAATATATATTACACATTTAAATATATTTATGGCAATGACTATTTCAGATTCGCAAGTAAAAAAATTGGGGCCTTAGAAAAGAATTAAATTTAAAAAATATATTCTATTTGTAATAGAATATTTTTTTTAATTCAACTCTTGTTTTCATCATGTATTATGTACACTCTTATTTCTCTTGAATGGGAGGGGGTGGTATAAAAGTATTCAATTGTGTGAAATGGGGACACTAATTCAAAAAAGGTTGGGAACCTATGATTTAGAGTTTTCTTTTAAAACTAAGAGAAAGGGAATGGAATGAATTAGATTTAAAAAACACTGTTAACAGGTACACAATAAAGCACCTTTTTCCTTTTGTTAAAAAAGGCTTACAAGAGAACGTTACAAAAAACTAATAAAATAATATTTTTCACAGGAGAGGAAACAAAGCACATGAATGGATAAATGAGAAGACTGGCCAATGAAGGAGAAAGAACAACTTATCAACATATTCGATATTAAAATCTAAATTTGCTCAAGATCAGCTGCTAAATTTTTGGGAGCAAATTTGCTGAATACACACAGAAGTTTCTGTCACGAAGTTATAAACATTATAAAAATTTTACTGCCATTCTGAAGAATGTAATCAAGTTTAAAATATTTCTCAGTGTATATGGCAACAAAAACAAAATATGGAAACAAAAAAACGCAGAATGTGCAATGCGACTCCAGATAGCTTCAATAGATTCAGACTTCGATAGTTTGTGTAAAAAAATGTAAACACGTGTCCCAGTTATTAAATATAATGCTATTGTAAATGACTCCTGGAGCACGAATTAATGCTATTAATGTTTGTTGCTGTTTCTTATCCCACTTGATCGACAGAAACATCTAGATCAAGTCCATGAGAGAGAGGGAACCCGTGCGTTATTAAACAATGAATAACTGTAGTAGGACTTGAGAGCATCTGGCTCTTATGTCAATCAATACAAGCCATGATGTGGACAGGAGCGGCTTGGGTCATATTGCAATTTGGACACGGAGGGTAAACTTTAAGACACGCCACATGCCGTTGAGCTCGAGTATGTCCACTGCGAAGCCTAGCAAGAGTAGTTTCATCTCGCCTATACTGCCTGTCCCAAGCAAAGCAATACCTGGACGGTTTCCTTCATACCACTCATGTACGGGGGCTTTCTTTCAAGAAAAACTGATATCTTGTTTGACCCGAGTAGCAATTTCTGAAAAAGTAAGGCAGCAACCAAGTGTAAAATCTTTATGGCTCCCCTCACGGGCCAAACCAGTTGCAATCTGATTCCCGTAGACATTCACGTGTGACGGTACCCACTGTGTGAAAAAAGATCTTAACAGTGGCACTCAAGCTATTTAATAGCTGAACAATACTCGTTGTCGTTCTGTCACCATGCATCCACCATTCAGGTAGATGCTGAACAGAGCTTCAGGCAGAGCTTCGGCTATCACTCAATATCCAAATATCTGTATTCACCCTCTCAGTAAAGCAAAACTGACTATTAATCATGACTATATTAAGGTTTGCATTAAATTAATATTAAAGTAAAAAATTTTAGTAAAAAAAGTATTTTTAAATTGTTTTTATTTAAAGTATTTATAACAGTTTATCGATTAAATATTATTCTAAAATTCATTCTTCAAATAGCTTTTTTTAATGGGGTTTCTTGGAAATACCTTATAGTTTTAGGGGTTCCTTGAATTGACAAAGTTTTTTAAAAACCACTGGTTTATATATAAAACATGGTCTTTTTTTATGTTTTATTGCATTTCTGGTTATTGAATTTTCTACATCATGAAAGCGGAATGTAACAAACTAAAAATTTGTATGAAAGGTTCAACATATATATATATATACAGGGACACTTAGATCGTTGGCATTTCATCACATTTCAAAAATTCTGATAGGTTTAATGCTATGTACAGTCTATTAAAAGCGAATACATTGTACAGCTCATTCGGAAGTCATATTTGAACATTAATTGTTCGTGTAAAAGTGATGTTATGCCTCACTTAAAAAGGAAGAATTCAGAAACCAACAGGTGTATTAAATGATTCTTCTCACGTAGGGCGTGATCCAAAGATTGTCCCTCGAATATACAATTGATGGGTTCATTAGGATTATTCAAAACACCATACAGTACCTCAGCGATCGGTCCCTTATGCCTAATAAGATGTTGTCAGAAATCCTATAGTCATGTCATGAGCCAAGAATGTGGAATGGTTGATGGTCAATATGGTGACTATTATTTTAGCTTAATATGTCGCTGTAGAAGAGACAGTACACCTACAATAAAGCATTGAACAACCATAATACACCCAGGAGTGACATTTTGTCCATTTTTTTCAGACGAATATCGGTTCTGTGTAAAGCCTTGGAATATAAATATCCTTGTATTCTTATGAGGAGGTTTTAAAGAGAACGTACGCTTCTAGTATACATTGGCCATCGTCGTACGAGCGCAGTACCTGAAATGATGGTACAGGTTGCCACTGGGTACATACATTCCAGTCATCTTTTTTACGTATAACCCTTCCTTTGGATAACTTCCGTTACAATCTCGACTTATTAAGAGCCGCAGCTGTGTATATCTTCAACACCTATGTCACATTATTTTCTAGCCTGAAAAAGCACGTCCCCAAATCGCTCATGCTATCTACCCGTCGTATTGTAATAGAAATACTAGGTTGCCTCCAATTGAAGCCGTTATAACAAATGGATCAGACCTTTTGATCTGACTCAAAAGGGCAGATTAGCCCATCTATTGTATCGTTGAAGACAGCCACTTGCACATGTCCATGACGCACTATATGCGGCAAAGCTAGTTGAAAAAGAAAATGCTGTACTTTAAGGATATAATTGCAATGAGAACGACAGTAGCACGTTTGAACCACCTCATCCTCTGGCGTTTAAGGCCCTGCACACACACAGTCCACTTCTATCTGGCAGTTTCAGAATAATCTGGATGCCTTAATTGCTCCCGAATCAACCAGGATAACTATTTGAGGTTGTGATCCAGCGGCATGCATTTACTATGCCATTGAGAAGACTATCATTAACCGAAGAATACCGACTATCCCATTTGCAATGTTGTCAGGCTGGACCTACGTGCGCTGTGGAGTTGCTCAAAATCAAGTTTTCACACTTTTTTTTTTCCAGAAATGACAGACGACGAGGTAACAGATCCAATTCGATCATAGCTGTATACTACCAAATTGGGCATCATGGTTTAGCGTTTCATCACCTATTATAACCAGTCACCGCTTGCAAATATACTACAACAACCCAACAATATGTGGATGGCAGCCGGCTGGGTGGCGTGGTTGGTTTGCCGCTGGCCCTCTGTACCCAAGGTTGCGGGTTCCACCCCGGCCCAAGTCGGTGGATTTTCGTGATGCAGAAAATCGACAGCGGCCATGTCGTATAATTATAGGGCATGTAAAAGATCCCTAGAGTATATCGGTTTGGCTTGGGTGCTTTGGCAAAACTAAATCCTAATACATGTTCGCATCGTCAGAGCTCAGGTGTCTCCATCTGTGGAGGTAACTGAGCGTCAAAATTACCTGCGGCAATTGGTATCCGCCTATATGGCGCCGAACTAAAGAGTGATACCAGCTTCTGGGGATGTACTAGGTCTGCAATGGTAAAAATATCAATTCGCAGCCCCATTGGATAAAAAAAATATGTGGATGGCAAGTTTCAACCCGTAACACTAACCATCTTTTAGGGCGTACCAAATGCAATGCGCTTGGAAGATAAAGCCCGAGACCACAAAATATGCATCAGCCAATAAGACCTGAAAAAGTGCCCTGATACTTTCTGTGACATCGGTGATTCCTAATACTTCACCCCTGAAATAAATCCAGAACGTGATTGGCTGTATTTGCGTGTGCTGCTATCACTGTGTTCAGAAGTTGTTCATCCCTCAGACCACAATTTGCCCAGACTCGGTTCCGCGAGCAATTCGTAAGCTACGGATTACCGATATTGTCACTTTTTGCATTTTGTTTAACATTGTGTGAAGTATTACTTTTTACACAACTATTCACATGTTGATGCATTTTCATTGTCCTGTTGATTATACATGTAACACAAACAGTTATGTCGTCTAAGTTATATATTTTTCTTACATGCGTTTTAATTCTTATCACGATCTCTGAAACAAGTTTGTACTGAGTACTTATTTAATTCATGATGAAAGAAAGAGGAAAATAATTAATTGCACTGAGGAAGTAGTGATAAGAAACTATACTTAGTTCTATAGCGAATACATTAAAAATTAAAGTAGTTTTGATAACAATTTAAATGGGCTAGGTAAACAAAATTGTTTTATTTAAATGACCGAAGAATCATCTTTTGCTGTTACTCTTTTTAACATTAATAAATTAAAAGTAAAAAGCTTTTTTAAAACAAGCTTTTATTTAAACGTGCTAAAAAGAATAAAATAAACTTTTCTTTAAAACTTTTCCTTACTATCAACTTTTTCCGTCATTACACAATTTATATGATATAAAAGCTCGTCGCGAGATTAAAGTACTCTTATTTACTTAGTTTGAAATTTTTAAAAATTAATATCAATCAGATCAAGTTATTTAATTTACTTGTTTATCTGCAGAGGTAAATCTCGCGACAAGCTTTTATATCATATAAATTATGTAATGACGGAAAAAGTTGATAGTAAAAAGTTTTAAAGAAAAATTTATTTTATTCTTTTTAGCGCGTTTAAATAAAAGCTTGTTTTAAAAAAGCTTTTTATTTTTAATTTATTTTTCACTTTTTAGTTATCACTGGACAGGTTTCTCAGTATGTTCATCTCATTCAATGCTAGGTGTTTGCCGTTTATTTTCGAACGGTTAGCTAAATGAATTCTCCCAGAAAAGGGTACTAGACTAAAAACACAATTTTTTTAAAATCCGTAATTTTTAAGCAATTTTTTCAATCTTCGTACAGATCTTGGGTAATATTGTCCTACACACGAAAAAAAATCATGAGATTTTCTTCATAAATGACGAAATTATTAAATGTTTAATTAACATTTCGAGTATTTCTTGAAAAATCGTAAAAAAAAAGTTTTCGGCATTTTATTTTTTAAATGACTAATTCTAAAAAAGCAAAGCATGAGCTGTTTTAGTAAGGAATGTCGATTCATTTAAACAAAAAAAAAATTTCAAGCGCAACGATTTAGACATCATTTTCATAAAAAAAAATCGATTTTGAATTATTTAAAAAAAAATCGTAAGAAATACAAATATTATTATTTCGTAAAAAATATTATACCTTATCGGGACAAAATAAATGATCTTTCCGATTCTGTAATTATTTTTTGTCTGAGTTTCATAGATTAAAGTTAGATAAATTTTTTAAAGAATTTCTACAATGCTCCCTCTCAGTTTAACTTTGCAGCGTTGAGAAAGGTATACAATGTACCAATCTACTTGAAAAATAGCTCTACTTTTTTTTTGTTTTGAATTTAAATCTAGAAAATAGATAGAAATTTCTAAACAAATTGCATACGTTGCAGAACTTAGATTTTTACGTTGTAGAAATGTAATTATTTTTAGACAAAGTTAATTAATACAGTCATTAGCGCAACGTTATGAAATTCCAGTTTGGCTGAAAACCAATTTTCGATGCCAACTTTTGTCATTGTTGTAACAATAACATTATTACAACAATACTGACATATTGAAGTTGGCGCCCAAAACTAGTTTAAAGTTTTTAATTAATATCTTTTTAATTAATTGCAATATCGGAATATAAATGGTCCAAACATGCATTGTCACCCAAACTAAACGAGTATACAAAATTTTAGCTCAATAGGATGAAGATATCAGCTTCAAAATTGAGTTGCAAGATTCCACCCGAACAAATTACATCCATACATACATAGTACATACATACATACATACATACATACATACATACATACATACATACATACATACATTGTAAGTTAAATAAAAGCTTTTAAAAATTAAATGAATTAACAAAAATATAATTTCTCTGGAAAGGCATTCTTAAGAAAAGAGATTTACACCATTCTAAGATAAAATCCTAGAAAATTAACATTTTCAATATGCCTGTAAGTGCCCTTGAAATGCTATTTAACTTCACTAAACAACAAGAAAATTAAATGTTACTGAACGTAAAATTATTTTACAAAACTGCTTTCTAAGAAGTAACGCAATAATCCTGAGAAATCGGAAACATTACTTAGTACTCATTCTTTTTCTTAAAATTTTTGTCATTCTTTCAGAATTGCGGCAGTAAATTTAATTTATTATTTTCCTCCTCAAACTTTCTATTCCAATCCGTTATAATGAAAATTCTCTAAAGAATAATTCGAGTAAGTTTTGGTATTTTAACGTATAGAAATTCACAAAGAATTTGAAAGAAAATAACAAATCACTTTATTTCATTCTTCTTCCATTCCATAGAGAAAAAGAGAGGAAAATGCATTTAAAATAGTGTGTGTGTGTGTGTGTGTGTGTGTGTGTGTGTGTGTGTGTGTGTGTGTGTGTGTGTGTGTGTGTGTGTGTGTGTGTGTGTGTGTGTGTGTGTGTGTGTGTGTGTGTGTGTGTGCGCGTGAAAGAGAAATAACTTTGATATGTGTGACTAAATTTACAATTATAAATAAAATAGATAAAAATTTATGACAAAAAATCTTTACTTCGAAAAGTTTTTTATTTATTTATTTTATTTTTTTTAAATTTATTATTTTTTTATTTTCCGTGATGGGAGTGAGAGGAGAGAACATAGACAATCTGGTTTTAGCAAAGGAGTCCGAGTTAAAGGGAGAAAATATTTAGATACAAAAAGTTAAAATAGTTGGTATCAAGTGAAGCTTCTGTGGATGACTGATCAGAGAGGTCAGCAATTTTTGCATTTAAGTTAAGGTGAAAAGCTCGACCAATCATTAAGTAGTAAATAGAGATAATTTAAGAATTAAAAGAAAAATAATATTGGTAAAAGAGAACGTAATTAGGAATTAAATAAAATCAGGATCAATTAGGATTGATCTGGGTTTATGGAAATTAAGATTAGGAGTATATTTTTCGATGCTAGGGATCCCATTTATTGTCATAGTTGTCAATTGTATTAAAGAAGTTGATAGCATTTCTCCTGTGTGATAGTTTGACTAATAGTGGGTATTTTACTCGTAGTTCTGAGGTCTACATTCCTCATAAACCTGCGAACGTTAAGAATTTGCCTGACAATTAAACTTTGAGCACTTTCTAAATAATTAATAGGAGTCTTTGCTGCATGTCCCCAAACAAAGTAAGCATAGGTCAGGATTGGTTGGACAATTAGTAAATTCGGTTAATTAAGAATTTAAAATTATCGTAATCTGGAAAAAAAAAGCAACTCTAGCCATTTATCATAGTTTCCCCTATCACTTTATCTAATTTGGATTTTAGAGGGTATAAAGTAGTATAAAAAATAAATATAAATCATATAAAAAAATTTGTTGTGCTGTCCCAATTCTCATAGAAAGAGATTGAAGTGCATTAAATCTGCCAAATGATAGAGGCTCCTTTCATAGAGTAGAGTTCCTCTATAAGAACGGGGGGTTTTTTTGCAAAAATCAGTTCCCAAGGGGGGTTGCGATTGGTTAAGTGGAGTTACAGAAAAAAGAATTCCTGTTTAGAATTGTTCGACAAAAGTACTTGAAGTTTGTTATGAATGTTTCTTTAGTCGAGTAGCGATCCATTATGAGTGGATTTTACGAAAATTGACTACAATGGGAGGAGAGTTGGGAATTAATGGTGCGTAAAAAAATTGATGTAAAAAACTCCCGTTTTCGAACAACTAGATCTACAATAATGAAATTTGGTATGCATGCTTCTTATTTTTTTTATTTAAAATCGGCTAAGAACGGGTCTTCTGGAAATCGAGGTGTTACAGGGCCTATTGATTAAAAAATTTTCCTTTTTGGAACAATTAGATTTAGACTTGAAATTTGGCAATCATGTTTATTTTGTTGAGTAGAGATCTATTAAAAATGGGTTTTGCAGAAATCAATTCTTGGAGAGGAGATTACAGTTGCGTGAAAGATACTTTTACCTCAAATTTAAGAATAATTATTCAGGATTCCTATCCTTTTTAAAATAAAAAGTGAGAGTTATAAGAATAATATCAAAACGTATATAATCCAACGCTTAAGGTGTCCGACTACTAGCGACAACTTTTTTTTAAAAAAAATAGAAATATAGCGATTTTTTTTTGTTGTTTTTGGATTTTTTTTAGTACATTTTAAGAAAAGTATGATAAAATTAAGTAGAGAAAAAGAAATTATTTTTCTAAAATTGGAAAAAATGGGTAAAAATTTACAAAAAATAACATAACATTCTGTACCAAAAGTTTATGAACAAATTTTCAATTCTGATGCGTTGCTATGTTATTCATTTTTGAAATGACCTTCAGAATAAGAATAAAACTAGAGCACTTTATCGTAGGTATTATATGAAATTGTTTAAAAAAACAGTGATTATATTAACATAAGGGACTGTAAATGTTGTAATAAAACAGTGATTGATAAATGTGAAGGTCAAAAAAATTCTACTGTTATACAGAATATACACATCTTGCTTAAAGTAATAGCTTTTACTAAAACACTTGAAGTTTTTGTTCTAGTTAACGGAAAATAATAAACTTGGTATTTTTATAAAGCTCATAAGATGGCCTATAAAATATAAACAAAAAAATTTGTCAATATTTGGTAAAATTCACAATTTTTGGGTAGTCGGATGTTTTAATGCCGTGACTTAGATATTGATTATATATATATATATATTAAACAGCATATATATTCATAGAACATTATGAAATACCCAGCGAAGCAGGCAGGTAACAGTTAATAAACAAAATATCTGCAAAACCTTTCTTTAAACCTTCTCTGTTTTCTTTTCATAAATCAAAGATTACATTCAACAAATAATTTTGTAATCCATAAGTCAACAGAACCGTTGATGAAACAGATAAAAATGTATTAAGCATATTTCAGAAATCAACTGCAACTTTCTGAAATGATGAAAATATTGTTAAATTTTATGCAATTAAAAGATAATCGTTTCATACATTCACATGAAGGACACACGGAGACATATTTCTTAAAGCTTTTAGTTAAATGCATAAACACATTTTTCAAAACATTTCATAAATTTCATATTTTTTTTAATTCTTTTTTAATTTAAACCTACATAAAAATTGTAAATGTATTTAGAATAACAAAGCTAGAAATCTTTTTCCGTAAAGTAAAAGAAAACTTTCGAATGATATCTCAATTAACATTTCTTAACTATTTTAATTTAAAAACACCTTAATTATCTTTTTTATGTAATTCTTCAATAGCATTAAGTTAGCGAATATAATTAGTAAGCTATGCAACACTAAAATACCTGTCATGTGTTTGTTCTTTACATTTATTTCTAAAAAAAGGCATAACAATTTTATTACTAAATACCGCTTAAAGTACCTCTTCTCCCCCTCTTTTTTCAACACAGATGAAATGACTTATTAGTTCTTTGGTTTGAATTAACATTGTCCTAGAAATACAAGAATTGTGGTAGTTGGACCTTATATATAATTTTGAGTAATTGTTTAAACTCATTATTCACTCTTTGACCTTCCACACTTCTTCACTTTGTGCAGCGTGGCAGCCTAGTGGTTATGGTCACGAACTTGTGGCCAGAGTGTCACGGGTTCGAGTCTTGGTGCCACTGAAGTTCTGCCGTGTAGAACGGTCCGATGCATGTTGAATCTGTCGGGGATCTATGTCCTCCCGGTAGAGTGGTAGTTAATAGAGGAGGTGCCATCTCATGTGTCGTCCTCGTCATTTGGCAAAGATTCAAAGGTTCGTCCCCAATAGCCTGCAGTGGCACTTCCTTCTGCAAGTCGCAAACTACAAAGGACAGGAATAAAAGCCCTCAACAACTGACCCGAGAGGATTCCTTTCATCTCAGTCGTCTAAGGAGTATGCTACGAACCCAAAGGTGGCCAGTTCAAATAACACTGCACCCCCCCCAAGCAACCTTGAAGGTCACCATGGGGTCTTCGTCACCAACAGCTTGTCGCCGAAGTTGTGACCCAGAAATTGAACACTAGATGGCAGCACAGTCTTACGATACTGGTTGATTATGCATTCGTTCCATAGAGAGTCTAACTAAGACGCTCTCAAAAAATCACGACTAGTGATTCAAAACGCCAACGCCGCACTCGTCAACAAGACCCGCCATCTCAACGACAAATTGCCCGCAACCTCAATGGAAAAACGTTCTCACGACACTCAAACCTACTGGAGATGTACAACGATTACAGACTGAAAAAACATTTCTTATCTCATATCGTTCAGAAAGTCAAACGGAAAACTTTCCCCTTTTTTTTAATGTTTTTACAACTTTCTTCTCTAGGAAGGGGATATGCAGCGGCGCCTCCTTCTATAAGTCACTAAGGACAGGAATAAAAGCCCTTAACGACTGGCCTGAAGGGAATTCCCTTTGTCTCAGTCGTCAAAGGCATGCATGGTGTAGATGCAGACCGGCAAGTCGGTGGATCAAATAAACACCCCTGCCGAGGTTAACAGCTTGTCATCGAAAACCCTTGTGTTGCTTTATTATGCAAGTTAACATAACTCTCACTCACGCTCACTGTCATATATAAAGCGTATTTCATTTCGAACCTTTTCTACTGAAGCAAAAAAGGAGGCTTCAGAGTCCTCAAGTATTGAATTCCGAGCAACCTAACTCCCAAATTCAATTAGATGTTATTTATCAAAAGACTATATCCGAAGGATCTTTAACCTAGAGTGACCGAAGGAACACAGCCGACGCGCCGCCTCGATATGGCTTTGACCGCTGATGCTTTTTGAGCAGCAGCCAATGTATCATTAGTCTACTAAATGTATTGATGTAATAGTGTCTATGAAATAAAAAAGAAGTCAGAAAACACTTTCAGATACAATTTAAAATGTTTCTCTAGAGAGGTGTATTTCTTACAATATCTAATAAAGTTTTTATTTAAACGTATTAACATAAGATATTTATACTTAATATTATTAATCTTGATTAATCAATATACTTAAAGACTTTAAAACGCTTTTATTTATATTAAATCAACTAATTTATGCAGCCATTTTCAACCAATAAATTGCGATTCACTGGTATACTATGAAGTAATTGTAAATAAGTTTCGAAAATCTTTTTAAAAAATTATTAATTAAATTACTCTTGAAAATAACCCAAAGCACAAAAAGCGAACATATCAAATTAAAATCCATTTTAGGGGATTATTCCAACGTATTATTAATACAATGAACAAACTTATGTGCGATGTATGGTAAAAAAAAATATGTATGAGAAGAAATTAAAAGAAACATAATTACAGCTTTGCAAATTACTGATATTTCTCTTAAATTTAATTTTTATTCATAGAAATTCTCAGTTTATTTTTAATTGTTTACTTTTTTTATCATTTTAAATTTCATTTGCTTATGTTAATGTATCAACTAATTTTTATGTTATTAAGAATGAAGTTTGTTGCTTAAGTTTAACCATAGCTTCAATTGTGGCATAAACTTTTGTTTTAAAAATTGCTAAATCTTAATAAAACAAAGACAATATATAAAAAAAATCACGTGAAAATTCGAAATATTATCATTTGTCACAAAATTTCCGTACTCATCGCTCACTAAATGTAGAGGTAAACACAAAGTAAATTAGTTTCATTAAACACTCAATTTTTTCGTTTCATTTGATTATGAATTGTTTTGAAATGATAACTTACGTTGAGGCACAAGTAGTTTGAAAATAAACAGTTGTATTGATGAATGAATCTCAAAAATAGAGATAAATGTAATCTGTTATGTTTCGAAAACTAGTTATACAGACAATATTTACTGGGGAAAAAATTTAATATCTATGTTTTTTATTAGCTAACATGCTTTTGTTAGACACACTGTAAGATCATTCATTTATAATCATGTTAGAACAAAAATATCGTTAAATGCACAATTGTTTCTTTTTTTTTTTTTTTTTTTGCTAAAAAATGAGTATTTTCTCCAACTATCTATCTTAACAACATTTATTTCTCTATGTGTTTTTCTGTGCAGCTAAAACTAATAGCGTTTCGGTTTGTGTTTAGAAAATATTTTATTTTATTCTAGAAAATTGATTTAATTGGATTTGGAAGGATTTACACATTCCAAATTTAAATTTAAAAAACATTGTAGAGCTTAGCTTAGATTTTTCGTATTATCGAAGGTTTGAATAAGCGAGAATCGACTGTATAATTACTTTGAAAGTGGTAAATATCTCCTTATAATACAAAATGGACTTATCCCACTTTCAAAGAAAATGGCTCGTTTATCTTTAATATTAACAAATTATAAATAAACTTTTTCTAAAAAAGATCAGAAATTTAAGCAATATTCTCATTTTTTTATTTTAAAGAGTAATTCAAAATAGATTCAAAAGTTTTAAAAAATTGAGATCTCGCTTCCCCCTCCCCAAAAAAATAGCAAATACTGCTTTATTAATAGCTAATACGATTTTATAATTTAAATTGTATTGTTTTCAAGCTGTCAAACGATATAAATTAAAAAATCTACAGCTTATGTTAAAGCAAAACAAACTTAAGGATTTAATAAATATATTTCTAGACACATATGCACACAAATCCAGAATGACCACCATAAAACCGAATGCCCCAAGGCAAGGTTCCAAATTATGTTCGAAATTTCATAGCTGTCAAGAAAATTCTAAATTAATCATTCTTCCACTATGCGTAGGCAAAGTAAGACCATAGTCGTTATCTCGCCATTTTTTCCCCTTACTCTTTCTCCGGGCAATCGACCAGAGAGCTGTGCACTAAATAAAATCGATGCCATTCCAGTGAACAAAAAAAAATCACATTTCTTCGACGGTCTTTCCGATGAGATGTTCTGTTACTCATATCACCCCAGCAATTCACGTTCTATAAAAAGACACGGAAGTCATGTTGCCATCAATGAATAATGGAATGAAGAAAAAAACTGTGCATATATTTAAATAATTGTTTCTGTGGCTCCCGATATGCGCCCTCTGGAGAAGAAGAAGAAGGGTTTTTGACGCGGAAGCAAAATATTTTTGTTTACCGATAGAATAAGGGAGGAAAGGATTGATGGGTAAAATAGAATTTTATAGTGTCGCCATTTTCCCACTTTTTTTCCGAGACGCTTGGATCTTAACAAGATAGTTGAACCTGTCAGGAAAACTTTCGAGTTGTGATATCTGAAAACTGGAGCTGAAAGTTGCTACCATATATTAATTTTTGTTGAGCCAGGAAGAAAGGAACCAGTTTTAAAGGAATAGATAGAATGCTGTTGTTTGGTTGATAGGCTTAGGAAAAGACAACACATATATCATGTTGCTTAAAACCCATTTTCCTTTTTTTTATTACAATTTTTGTGAAGGATTAATTATTTGCACCAATATAAAATTACTAGACATAAAATGTACCAATTTATGGATAATATATAAATGAAATTATTAAATAAATGTTACACGCAGTACTAAGAATAACAAAAACATAAAATGCAGTTTAAAATATGATCGAACATTTATTAGTGCTAAAATATATGTACGTATTGTATTGAAATGATTGATAACAAAGTTCTCATTCAAAAATATAAGTTGCATTGTGGGAGAAATTGTGTTTATTTTTACTTAAGATTATAAGATTTTTCCTTCATATGACCTATTATGAGGAAACCATGCTAGCTTAGAAAGTGTTAGCGTTTTGATAAAATTAATATCATCGTTTTGTAAAGGGACTTTAATAAGAAATACAAACAGAAAATTGCAAAATACTGTTTCAATTATTTGTGACTTCCTTTTACATTTTGGCTTGATTCGAATTTTGAGAGTAAAATAAAAATTTTAAAAAAAACTTACTATAGAAATGTCTGCAATATCTGTGAAAGTAATATATTTTTTTAGACTTTAAAATATAAATCTCTATTTTCACTAAATTGTAGGGATTTTTTTTAAAATTACTTAAAGAGAGCGTAATTTTGGTTAAAGTTAATTTTTTAAAAGGTTTTTCATTAATGTTTATTTTAAAAATAAACCAATTGAAATTCAAAAGAGAAAAAACAGTTAAATTTTTGAAAAAATTCTATTTTTTTTTCATTCTAACTATTAGTTTACACTCTCCCTATATATATATATATATATATATATATATATATAATTTTAACATTCTTAAAGTTCCTTCCTGGAATTCAAACATATCTATTTCAGTCTATCGAAATATTATTTTCAATTATATTTATCGTAACAAGTATTAGTTAGTGATAAATCTAATATATATTTAAATATTAATAACTTTATTAAGCATTGTATAGAACACAGTTACCCTCCTTAATTTATAAAAAGTTATATAACAGTTAAATAAAAAAAAAGTTTTTTCAGTTGTACAGTTTATAGATAGATGGCGCCTCTAGCTAAGTAATTTTGTAATAATATATTTTATTAAAAATTAATCGTTTATGCCTGGATGGTATTTTTATTTTCTATAAATTTTTAAAATAAAATATAGAAATTTTAAAAGTATATATATATATAGTAATAATGCTACTTTATCAATACATAATAATTATATGCGTTACTGTTATTGTCCATAAGAGGCGAATATGTATTCACATGGTAAGTCTATTAATTTGGCTTTGATTTTAAATATTTTAGTAACTATTAAAGGCTATAACATTATAGTATTACATTAATAGATTATGGTTTTATCTATAATATATTTAAACTTCTCTAGAAATTTATTGCTTTCCCTATGGCCCAGAATACTGGCAAATTCAGGTGAAGGTTGGCTGGCCAGAAAACTTTGTTTAAACCTGCATTCCTGATTCCTAAGGCTGGGAGTTTGCTTTTAGTATTTCTGTGGCTAAATCTTTTCTATTATGACGATAGTTATCTTAGGTATATAACTATTTTTAGTATATTTTTGAAATATATATATATATATATATATATATATATATATATGTATGTATGTATTTCAAAAAATTTCACAAAATAGTTATTTACCTAAGATAACTATAGTCATGATAGTATAAAGTCTTAGCCACAGAAGTACTAAAGCACACTCCTGGCCTTAGGAACCAAAATTGCTGGTTTAAACAAAGTTTTGCGGCCAGCCAACCTTCACCTTTATTTGCCAATACTCTGGGCCATGGGGAAAGTAAGAAATGTCTAGAGAAGTTTAAATATTATTACAAATAAAACCATAATCTATTAATGTAAAACGATAATATATATTATAGCCTGTAATATAATTACTAAAATATTTTAAAATCAAAGCTAGAACAATTAGATAAAGACTCACCACGTGAGTACAGCAAAAATAAGATATATATATATATATATATGTATGTATGTATGTGTATGTATGTATATGTATATATGTATATATCGTTCACACACAAATTTTCAAGTAATAAAATACTTTTTTTCATCCACTGAAATTCAAATACATTTTTTAAACTTGTAGTGGATGACACTTTATGCTAATACAGTTTTTTCAAATATTATTTCATTAATTAAATTTTATTTTTTAATTTTAAATTTATTCTGTGTTACTTTTGATTAAGTTACAACTAACTACAACAGATGGTGCCACTCAATTTCAAGTATATTTTTTTAAACTTGTAGTGGATGACACGATGTTAGTACAGTTTTTTCAAATATTAATTCATTAATTAAATTTAATTAACTAAAATAAAAAAATTTCTTTGTTCACCAAAGTAGAAATTTACTTTTAAAAAAAAATGTTTTATATTACTTGTTTAGATTTAATTTGCGTTGAGAAAGATAAAACTTGCAGTTTGGGGAAAAACTATGTGATAGGGAAAGAAATACTAGTTAAAAGAAATAATACTTAAATGTTTGATAATATATTCAAAAGACAAATAAAAACAATCATATTAAATGTTAGTACGGTCACTGACTGCATATTTTAGCTCAACACAAAGGATCATAAATGGTAAATATAGTCATAATTTATTTCATGGCGTCCAAAGCCATGTTAAAATGTTGCCAAGACGAGTAACAGAAAAAGATTTAAAAAAATGGGTTGTAACTTTTATAATGCGGAGCATATTTAAAAAGGAAAATTTCTATATATTATCCAAACTAAAATTTATCTCTACTCTCCAAATGTCTCTTTATATTCTTAAACTTTACATTCTTCTCTCATTCTTCACTTTATGAAGTATACAAATTTATAACAAAATTATGGGTGCAGCATGAAATTTTAACTCGTAACTGGATAAACTAGATTATTGAAATTCACTTATCAGGAGTTGGAGCTTCTTGTTATGACCCTTCTCGAAGCCCGATAGCTCGGTCAGCTCCAAGGTTGTTTACTTCCATAATTCCTGGTGAATTAATTCTACTTCGACTATTAATCTCAAGACGAGCTACCCCCAGTCGCCGTTCACCTTTTCTAACACTTGGATTTCAATCTTAACGATCAACGATTCACCATTAACTCACATACTCAACAACAGGCACTTAAATAGTAGTTACATCTGTAATCAAGTCATCTCTACGGGAAGCAGTTTTAAAACTAAAATCCCAGTTAAAGAATATTTGCTCCAATAAGATTAGCAGAAGAACCCTAATAGTACTTTTGCAGCATGTATAGTGATTTTTAACGTTTTAGAAAAATTGAGTCATGTACCTGACGAGAACGATAGCTGAATTTGTCTCTCATTCATCTGATTTCAATATCACGTCTTATGAAGACTTTGAAGTCAGTTGAATTTAAAGTAATACTCGTACAACAACTTTTATTACTAAGAATGACCTCTATGATAGAAGTAATTCAAAAACTTGATTCTATAAGTTCTATCAACTGAGTTACACTATCCAGATAATATATTACTTATAAAAAGTAGGTAATTCAACACCTGGTAGTCTGGTTAGTTCAGTAGTGGAGTCATAACTGATTACGAATAATTTCAAAAAATACCGTTCGTCCAAACAGATATATTTTAAATAAAAAAAATGGTTGAAAATCAACTTGGAGCCTTACAGAGGCTCAAATAAATTATGAGGTATATTAGGTATACTTCACAGACATTTCAGTTAGGCAGAAATAAGAGCGAAATGTTCAGCAAGCAAATAAACAGTACTCCAAATAATTTTTAATTTAAAGTCTACAGAAAACCTGTGATAAAAGGAGGATTTTTTTTTAAAAAATACTTATTTATAACATCGTAGCATGAATTCGTCAAATAAAAATTAAGAATTGTTTTTAAAAACTAGAATTTAATGAATTTTCGCATATTTTTGGCTGGTTTGTGTTACTACATTTTTTATCTATATGTTATAGATTCTGTCTAATATTTAGAGAAAAGAATTTCTGTTAATGGTTCTTCGCTAACAGCATCATATTTAATTATCATATATCATCGCAAAGATGTACACACACAAAAAAAAATATTTCCTCTTGTTAAAATTGCATAAAAAACAAAGTTATTACTTTTTTGGAAATTTTAAATAATTGTTACTTGGACTTTGCAGTGTAGAACAGGATTCCTCTTGGCTTTTGCAACGTTTTTTCTTTTTTTCAGATTTAATGGTAGTTTTCCTTTCTCACAAAATGTGTAAAATCTTAACCCAGTACATAATGTACACGTATTCGGATAAGACCACGTGTTTCCCAAACTTGATTCCAGTTCCTTATTTAAACTCGGCAGATGTTTTTAAAAAGACAGACGATTTCTTAGAATAAACATTTTATTGTTCTTGAAGGAAAATTTTATTAATACTTCAGCATAATATTCATAGGAGAAGTTTATATAATTTCCTTTTTTTCCCTTCTTTTCTTTTCTTTATTTATTTTGAGTTTGCTTTCAATAATTTTTCCAGAACAGTACAACTGAGCTGTATAATTAAAATTCTTTTTTAAATGAGTATTTGGAGCCAAGGGGAAAATACTTGTGGTACATTAATGCATTGCTAAAGATTTGATTTTAATCAATATCGAATGTTCATTTTGCGAAAATGACAAGCATTTTATTAAGAAGAAGATTGATGAATTTATTTGGAAATAATCCAAGAGAGGAGAATGAAGAAGTATCGTATTCGAAGGTCTGTGAGAAAGGATAGAAGAAACTAAATTAAATATTATCTATATTTTAATCAGAATGAATATGAAAATTCAAAAAGCAAAACAGTAATTTCATTTTAAGTTTTTCGATTCATAAGAATGCACAGAAACAGCAATTTAATGAGCGGCATTGCATCTTTCTTGTTTCTGCTAAAAATGTTTATTTTTCATTGGAACAAAATAGAAATTCTTACAAAAAGTCTGTTTTTTTTTTTAGAAATTGTATAATTCTTATTTCTTAATATAAAATTTTTCATTAATTAACTAAGTTATACTTTTTAAGAAAGCGTTGAAATCTGTATTTTGCATTGTTATTATTATGCTCGTAATTTCCTATTTGCTATCTGCGAACAATTATCGTTGCATATTGATAGCTTGACGATCGCCAACAAAGAAAAGAACAGTTTTTAATGCTTATTTTGTAATATATGATTTTTCATAAAAAATTAGGTACTGAAGTTTTATTTAGTTCTTTTCAGTTTAATATAAAACTGTCATTTTTATTATCTCATCGTTTTCAATTTTCTAGCATAAATTTGTAATATCGAGATGCTCTATTATTTATAATTGTCACATAATATTCTAGAGTAATTATCTAATCTGGTCTAAGATAATTATAAGAAGATAAACAAAATTAAAGGAAGAAAGAAATATTTATGGCATTATATATATTAAAATATATAATGAAAGAATTTAACACCAAGAAGCGAAATCAAAAACTGCTATAAATAATCTGACAAAGGGATAATTAAAAAAGTTTAGAAGCTGTGAAAATAAAATTATGGTACATTCTCAGTTACAAATGACAATAGTAAAAATACATCGACAATCTATAATGTCCCAAAAAAGTAATTCAGCCGTTACAAAAGTATTAAAATAAATTTTTACATTAAAGTAAATAAATTTGACATTTAAGTGAAAATGTTACATAAGAACTAAGCAAGCAATAAAAATAACAAAAATTGAATACAGAAATACATAATTGAATGTGCTCTCTTGTAGAAAAAGTAATGCTACACTTTACAAAAAAAAAAAAAATCAAATTAAGTTAGTCTCTGGTGATTTACGAACAAGGTTAATGCCCTTCCTCGAATAATGAGAAATATAAAGTGTAAGTAAGTATTTTTATAAGCTTTACAGAAGTAATCATTTCGAAATAACTAATTTAGGAACGTAATCTTAATCACAACAAGTAATATAAAAAAAATGTAAGTCAATTCCTACTTAGATCAACAAAAAAAAATTTTTTTGGTTACTTTTCATTAAATAGTTACAATTAATATAAATATGTATATACCTATCACAAATCACAACATTGAGTGTCAATTAATTTTTATTAATTATCTTTAAAGTATCGTATTGTTATCAAAACAATCGTGTATATAAAATTTCAGTTCAACTGAATACTTTGAAATGTGAAAGAAAAAAACTTTAAAGAGTTTTGTCCCAAGTCGCTAAAAATGCAACCAACGTGGCTGTATCTGTAATTCTTTAAATAATTAATTTCCTTCAATTAGTTTTAGTTAATTATTATTAAATTATCATATTGTTACCCAAAACAATAGTGTATAGAAAATTTCAGAAAAATTGAGCGCTTTAAAATATGAGGAAAAAACCTTTTCAATTTTTTACACAAGTCGTCAAAATAGTCGCTAAGTCGCCAAAAATGATGCCAACTTGGCTGTATTTGTAATTCTTTGAATATATAATTTTAATCAATTAATTTTTATTAATTATAATTAAATTACTGTATTGTCATCCAAAATAATCGTGTATATATAAAATTTCAGCTCAATTGAGTGCTTTAAAATGCATTTCATTAACGATTGAAAATTTGAAAGGATAAATATATATAAATTAATATATAGAGAGAGAGAGTGAACTAATAGTACAGGAATTTAAAAAGCCTCTGAGCTTAATTTTTTAAAATTTTGCTTATTGCACATTAGCATTAAAAAAATTATTCAATATATAGTTTTTATATGTAGTATAATTATACATTCCTTTTTTTTTCTGTTCTTGGATCATATATAACTAGAAACTAGTAAGGTATATTTTTAAGTGTAATTTTGTATTTTTAAACAAAGGGAAAATGCTTAAAGAATTATGTATAAGGAGTATCCCCACATAATTTTATATAGTTATTCCACAACATTACTTATAAATTAATCAATTATAACTACTGTAATATAAAATTTGGTAAGATTTATATCTATCCCATTCTTCACATCCCCTCAGGGGGCTCACCTTCTTTAGGTGAGTACGGGTGTCACAATCCCGAGGTGCCCTAGTGATCTTTTCCTTTTCCCAAGGGGTTTACTGTCTTTGGTAAACACGGGCTTCACGAACCCGGGGTACCCTAGTGATCCTTCTCTATTTTCGACCCTCTTTCTTGTCATTCAATTCATTCTTTCTTTCTCTTCCCGTCTAGACGACAGATATTAAAACAAATGTTTGGCGCAGTATAGCCGAAATTGGCTCTTGCGCCAATAAACCCCAAAATCACTCACCTCACCCATTCTTCACAATATTACTTGAAATGGATTACTTGGACTTATAGAGATAAAATCAGGGAGGTCGTTAGTTAGGAGATGTATTATATTTTAAACCATTCAATAAAGCAATATGTTTAAATTTATAATACCGAAAAATCCAAAATTTACTATAATTAAGCTAAATATATTTTAAGTTAATTTAACTTAAAATACTGTTAAGTTAAATTAACATTTCGATAATTTAACTTAATTATAGTAAAAAAAATTTAATTGAAATTAAAAAATTTTGTTGATTTACGTTTAACAATGCAGCTATCAACATCTGTAATGTAACTCAAGATTTAGTCATTCCACTCTCAAATGATTTACTTGTTGTTGTTGTTTCTAATTCCAGATTGTCCAGGATTGCTAGACAAGCTCGATGAATCCAAAGAATTCTAGAAATTCTAGAAACAGAAGTGTCCTTTTAAAAATCCAAACAAGTCAAGGGAGACCAGCTCGGAATAACACCAGTGGCACTTAGAGAGAATATCTTCTGACCCTGACGAAAAGGGAGAGCTTTTATATGGGCGCTCAGAAAGCGCGAAAAGACCAAATTTATAATTCATTGATTTACTTATTTACTGTTTTAGGTTCTTAAGTACTATCGCAATCATATTGGCAACCTTGGCAATACTTACGAACTAGCGCAACCATATTGGCGACTTTGAATGAAACCACGTGAGCTTTAAAAACGAAGCACGCTGACGAGAATTAATGCGCCAAATAAGTTTTAGGACTCGTCCCAGAGCGCAGTCTGTAATGGCACTATGAGTGCAAATGCGCATGTGTCATAATATCCATGGTCTGCTGACACACTACCAACAAGTTGTGCGCATTTTGTTTAGTAGGTGAGAGAAGACAAGCGTTCATTGCATAAGTAAATTTTTTTCGTGTTGATATTTTTAAGATGGAGAAAAGAGTTGTTATTAAATTTAACGCAAAACTTGGTAAAAGCGCTTCGAAAACATACCAACTCATGAAACGAGATTACGGTGACAGTTATTTAAGTAGATCAAATGTTTTTGTGTAATACAAACGTTTTTTGGATGAAAGAGATAAGGTAAAAGAAGCCAGACCACACAAGCCAAAAAACAAGGAAAATTCCATCCAAAATCAAAACAATGCTTATTACATTCTTCGATGCTAGGGGTATTATACACAAAGAATTCATTCCAACTGGACAAACAATTAAAGGTCAGTACTACTTAGAGGTTCTAAAGCGTTTGATGGCCAGAATTCGTCGCATTCATCCAGAATATCAGACTGAAAGCAGTTGATGTTTGTTACATGACAATGCACCCAGTCACACCTCCCTTGTTGTTTGTCAATTTTTGACAAAAAATAATGTCTGTTTGTTGAACCATCCACCGTATTCACCTGATTTAGCACCCTGTTACTACTCCTTATTCCCAAAACTTAAACTGAAAGTAAAAGGGTGTTATTTTGACGATATTTCGACCTTACAAGTAGCTTAGACGCATACTTTTCAGGCCATTCCACAAAGGGATTTACAACAGGCATTCTATTCCTTAATAAATCGCTGTAGCTAGTGCATTGGTACCGAAGGGTCATATTTTGAATAAATACCAAAACAGGGATTAATTTCTTGTTAACATTTCTTTTTACGGACCCAGCTTAAAACTTATTTGCCACACTGTTACGAACTGTGCGAATATACTGTGTAATACTGTGTAAAATATAATAAGTAATAAAATACTATGTAAAAATAATAAGTAATTATAAATAAATAATAAACCAATAAAATAAAAAATAACTTATTTTTATTATTTTATTTTACTTTTTTATTTTATTACTCTTATTATTTCTATATTATATTATTATTTTTATTTATTTTTTTATAATTATATTAATAATAACTATTAGATATGGTTATATTATTAATAATTATATTATTTAAGAGCGGTAAATCTCAGATTCACAATTTAGTATTTGAGCTTGCCATATCAACGAACGGTCAGGCTTAAAAAGGCGACGCGGAGAAACGAAGCACATGGTGGCCAATTTAGCTCCTAAGATATGTGCGGAATCGGGGTTGCCAATTTGGTGAATTATCGTGAAAGTTGGGAAGGTTGCGATAGCGCATAAGTGCCCTTTTTCATCAGTCCATTTCTACTAACCTAAGATTGCTAAATAAAACCAATATACTTTAGGTTTTGAAGTAAAATCTGATGACGAGATGAACATCAGAGCTGGAATCCTTCAGTCCACATCAACATCTGGAGCTACTTAATATTTATTGTGCGTAAGTTCAGATCGCATGAGGATCTTTTTAAGAAATGTGATGCCTGAACCCACTATCCATCAATTATGAGACCTTTTTCTTTGAAACTAGACTACAGTTCTCCTTTCTTAACCTCCAGCTTATTTCTGCAATTCAAAATTTCAGTTCTTCTAGTGTGAGTTCAATTTGATCTTAAATATTACTAGCAATATTTCTCAGGAAAAAAAATTGTTTTCTTCAAAAACCAAGCACATTTCTTAATAATTATATACATATTATTATTATTTGTTGTTTTGATCACATCGCGAGCTTCAACTATAGTAAAGGAGGAAAATAAATCCTCTTAACAAAACAAATCAATATTTACCCAACTTTAGTAATAGCAAAGAATCCATAAAATAGCCCTTCATTATCTTTCAGATTTATAAACATGTTTAGCCTCCTATTAAAATGACTACATTCGATATTGCAGAAAACTTCATGGATGCCGATGTAATTCATTGTACAGAAATGCAAAATATGAATGAAGGAGATGAATGGAACTTTGACGATACAGTTCCTAATGAACCCATTGCTGCAGAAGGATCTCAGAAACAGGCGAAATGGTCTCAACTACCCACAGTTCCCCTGGAATTAGTTTATTCATTTTTAAGTCGCTCTGATCAAAGTCACATGGCTCAGGTATGTCGCAAATGGTCAGATGGATACAACTCCCCATCGGTTTGGAAAACCTTTAAATTTCACTTACCAGAAACAGAGTTTTCAACAGAAATTTATCCAGAAATCAAATCCGCAAGAAAATATGGTGCCATGTTTCGCCATGTAGAAATTGTATGCAGCAGGATAAGTCCCACCATGAGCGACATTGCATGGCGACAACTAAAAGTGTTTTTGCACATACTGACAAATAAATCTCAACTTATGTCTGTCAAATTCAGAAACTTAGGTAGCTATCTTCACCAGCTAGATACGATGAACTACGACGACATATTTAGAAACATCGCCAATTTTCTGGAATCGCAGCAGTTTCTCAAAAAAGTAGAGTTCCACGACTGCAACTTTCGTTTCCAGGAAAGTGTTGAACTTTTTAAAGCCATGTCTGAAAAGAGCAGGGAATCTCTGACCCATCTTGTATTCAGAGGATTTGTGGATGACGAATCTGTGAATCTTGAACAGAACAGAGTTGCGGCTGAAAGTCTACCAAAACTCATAAGCGAAAGACTTTCAAATCTAAAAATACTTGAAACCGATCACAGTTCGTTCTTCGATAACATGTTTTCGCGCCATCCTAATACCACCGACATGCTTAGAAACAGCCAATTGCATTCACTGTCGAAGGTAATATTGCATTGTGAGGGCTTCAAACAGCAACGTTATCGTGGACTGACGCCAACAATATGGAGATGTTTGCGTCAAGTATGCCCTGAATTAGTAGTAGAGTTGTATTTTTTACCAGGTTCCCAACCCCGGCGAGAAATAGAGTTTTTCGTATTACCTGATATGCCAATAACATTGCTGGACTTCAGACTGGACAGGCTACATGCTTCTTCCACCATGGATATAAATATATTATTCAACCATCTTCTTGCTTGCAGAATCAATAATCATTTGGTTGCTTTTTATTTAGTTTGGATGCGTTCAATTCCTGACTTGGCTTCTGCACTTTTGCCCTTTCTGCGGGCATGTCCTAAACTCAAATGTTTGCAAATGTTCACCCATCATCCAGTTAATGACATTGAAGACATATTGAGGTCATGGCTCGAAACTCGCCCCGAATCCTTAGAGGAAGTCCTCATATCGATTTCAAACGTGAGAAATGAAGATGATTACATGAGCTTGACAACTTTGGCTGATGAATATGTTCCTCTCCTACAAGTGCTAGGGTTGAATATATTTTTGATAATTGATTCTAATTGGAGATAAATAAGTAATGCTATTAGTGATACTAAAATGACCTTCTTGGGGATAAAAGTGAGGTATGTTTATGCAAAACTTCAAAATAAAACACAAGGCCATTAGATTCCTCCCAATATCCTGTGCTATAGTTAATATCAATAGAATGTATCCTTATGTCATGAAATAGCTTTGTTGAATAATTAAAAAGTATATTTTATATTACTTGTAGTACATACTTGCAATTTTTCATTTCCTTTTTATTTACAAGGAAAGCATTTTTGCAGAAAAATATACACAAACTGAAAATAAGTTCCCCAAATCACGTTTCTTTCAGTAATGGTTTTTTTTCTTGAATTTATTTGTATACTTTTCCGTTTCGGAAAGGATGGTTGGGGATTTTTTTTTGTGCCAAATTAGATACTAACCAAAAAAATAAGGAAAAATCAGCGACGTGTTTCACATAGGAATGCCTATGTACAATTTCCGTAGTTCTTTCCGCACATGCGCCATAAACACTAAACTCGTGAATTGTGAGGTAGGTTTACCACAATTAATAAATAATTGCTAACATTTGGCAATTTTGGCGATTTTTTGTTGTATTTTTACTATCCACCCAAACGGAAAAGTGCCGGGGTTTTTTTAAATTGTATATATAAGAACAATTTTCAAATTATTATTTTTTTGTGTGTAAATATTATTATTACATGTTGGGGCAAAAATTACATGTTGAAAATACTTAGGTATTTTTCTATTAGCCAAGCGCAAATTAATACCCTTGGCAGAGGCCATGGAAGCCAAGTGGTCAAGGTAATGAACTTGTGGCTCGAGAGTCATAAGTTCGAGCCGTTTGCTGTTGATGATCCTCCCTATAGAGGGAGCTGTTATGTTAAATCTGACGAGGCTCAATGTCCTTCCGTTGGTGTGATGGGAAAGTTAGGAAGAGGGTGCCAGCTCAGGTTTCGTCTTCGTCACTTCAACATGGTTCAAAATTACTAGGTCCGTCACTAATAGCCCTCGTGCAGCTTTATAGTACAACGTTAATTTAACTCTCTCTCTCTCTCTCTCTCTCTCTCTCTTCACCTTGGCGAATTTACCACTATAAATACTACGACCGAATTCATGCAGTAAGTGCTATTTCTCTTTTTCGTCGTCAAAGATGCGGAGAAACTACGATTTTACCAAGTAACAATAGATCCCTAAAATCTTTATACACTCAAGAGCCAAAACATTATGACCACCCCTACATTTTGCAATGAACTCACCTGGATGACGTGGAAGGCACGTGATCAGGTGGAAGTGGTATTTAACTGCTGCTGGAGAGTCTAAAGAATCATTATTTCACTTACTTCTGTGTGTGATGGGAAAGGCTGTGGATCTAAGCGAATTTGATAGAGGGCAGATTGTAATGGCTCGAAGTCTCGGAACAACTATTTCCGAAACTGCACAACTCGTGGGTTGTTCGCGATCTACAGTTGTTAGTACTTATGCAAAGTGGATGAATGACGGTGAAACCAGCAGTAGACGACATAGCGTTGGACGTCCACACGCTATCAAAGAAAAAGGTCGTCGGAGACTGTCTCGCACGCTGAAGCAAAACCGGAGCCAGACAGTGGCTCAACTGACAGCCCAATACAATGCAGGGCCAAGTAGAATAGTATCGGAGCACACTGTTCAGCGGGCACTGTTGGATATGGGGCTAAGCAGCAAACGTCCCACTCGTGTGCCTTTGCTGACCAAGCTTCATCGCCAACTGCGCCTGCGCTGGGCCCGGGAATATCGCGACTGGTCCATGGATCAGTGGGAGAGAGTGGCCTGGTCAGATGAATCACGGTTTGGCATTCATTACGCCGATGGCCGGTCAGGATACGCCGTCTTCCAGGCGAACAGTTGCTCCCTCAATGTACAGTAGGTCGTACACAGACGGGTGGTGGCGGTATTATGCTTTGGGAGACATTCTCTTGGGCGTCTCTGGGACCCGTGGTTGTGGTAGAGCAGACCATGAATGCTACAGGGTATCTGAACATTGCGGACCAGTGGCCCCCTTACATGGCCTCTGATTTTCCAGCTAGAAATGGAATGTTCCAACAAGACAACGCCCCATGTCACAAGGCTAAAATTGTGTTGGAGTGGTTCCAGAAACATGATGCTGAATTCCAGTTAATGTCCTGGCCGTCTAACTCACCGGATCTCAATCCAATAGAACACATTTGGGATGTCATGGGATGGCAGCTCAGAGTTCAAAGACCATCAATTCGCAATATCTCGGATTTGCGTGACCGTTGCTTAAACACTGGTACAATCTGTCTCCGTCCATCTACCAAGGACTTGTGGCATCCATGTCAAGGCGGGTTGAAGCTGTGTTGCGTGCCAAACGTGGGCCAACTCATTATTGACAGGTGGTAATAATGTTTTGGTTCTTGAGTGTACTTCGACTTACGCTACCTCGACTTCGCAATTTTTAAATCTCGTCGAATCTTCTTTTTTCCCATTATTTTTCCCTTGTTCTTTCTCTCTCTCTCTCTCTCTCTCTTTCTTTCTTTCTTTCCATAATTAAAACTCAAGCAGAATCATTGATAAAGCCTGATAAAATCAGTAATTTGATTGAAGAAGTTGTCGATATCTTGCCAGGCAAATCAATTCAGAAGCAGATAGTGACGACGTTCAAGAACTGCTGGATTCTCACTATCAAGAGCTGACAATTGATGAACTCATAGAAATGCATGAGTAAGAGCAAGACTTTAAAGAACTTGAATCCGTAAACCTAGTTCAATCAGAAGATCGAATAATGGTTCGTATTTTGACAGGGCCTCAATATCATCGAAAAAGGGTTACAAATTTTGGAAACTACATACTCCAACGAAGAGCGTATTATTTTAACAAAACAAGGAATAAAAAAATTATATTAGCATGCTACGAGGAAATTTTGCTGGAGAAAAAAAAAGACCTTTGTCTATTTAGGTTAATATACTTGTTAGATTTTATGAAACCTTCTACATCAAATTAATTTAGGTTTGCAATTTTGTATTTGTGCTACTTCAGAATTTATTAAAAAGTTTTT
>BMAO01007564.1:0-12238 GCA_019973975.1 Trichonephila clavata | reverse complement strand
AACTTTTGGTACAGCATGGGCCCCATTTATGTTAATTTTGTAATTTTTACCAATCCCCCCCCCCATTTTAGTAATAAAAAATTTCTTTTCTCTTCTTAATTTTAGCATATTTTTCTTAAAATGTATTAAGCAAATTTAAAAAAAAAATCCCTTTTAAAAAAGTTATCGCATGAAGTCGGATACCCAAAGCGGTCAATTTTTTGCCCAAAAATGTTGAAAAAAAGGCACGTTTTTTATTGCATGTAATTAATACAATACTTATCAGCATGCTAAGACGAAAGAATTATACTTTAAATTTCAATTTTAAAGTTTTCACACTTATTTTATAATTGTGGAACACAAAAACCCTTAAATATTTGCTAACACTCTGCATGATATGAAGAATGTTTCATATATATATCTTAAAAAAAATCTCTCTCATACTTACAAAAAAATTTCTCATGTCGAAACTTCTTTTTTTAAACAGGGTTGAGGATTGTGTGTGTGTGCACAAAATTCGAATCACGGTGTAATACTAAGCCTTATTGGAGTGGAGAGGGGTATTTTTTGATATCTTTCCATTTTCATTTCTTCTCAAACAAATTGCACATGGCCTTGTCAATCCCTGTTCTTTATAGAATATTTTCCAAGAATCTAAACTCCTGCTTTGTACGAAAATTCCCCAACTTCAACACAGAGAAAATCTCAGAAGAGAAGTATTTCAGTACCATGGACAAACTGCCTCTGTAAAACACACTAGCATTTACTGTAAGAATTAAAAATATATGCAAATCAAAGAAAGAAAAAAATACCAATGCCCGTGAAGTGTTACGGGCAAACCGGCTATGGGCCAGATTTCGGGAGCCAGTACTGTGTGTAGGCAAACAAATTAAGGGTTAACTCGCAGATTTTTTTAAATTTTTATTCTAATGAAAATGTAAGCTGAATGATTTTACAGGCTAGTTTGATTCAGGTAAATCTTTGTTTAATTTATAAAATGTGAGTTGCTTCATTGCGTAACAGTGAAAATGCAATACCACGAACGAGAGCGTAGATGATTTTGGGGTTTATTGGCGCAAGAGCCGATTTCGCTATACTGCGCCAAACATTTGTTTTAATATCTGTGGTCTAGACGGAAGAGAAAGAAGGAATTGAATGAAAGAAAGAGGTCGAAAATAGAGAAGGATCACTAGGTACCCGGGTCGTGTTTACAAAGACAGTAAACTGGGAAAAGGAAAAGATCACTAGGGCACTCGGATTGTGACATCCGTATCACTAAAGAAGGTGAGCCCCTGAGGGACGAGAGCGTAGAAAGGGATGAAAATAGGATTACAAGGTTAGATACATCAAGGGGCGATAAGTGATGTTTATTTCAACATAATACATCAAAAAAGGAACAAAGACGGGGCGATAACGTATTTATAATTATATAGCGGGAGAGGGCGATACAAGTAATAAAACGTCTTGCAATAAAGTGCATGAATGTACAAATTGTAGTCTGACGAATGAACGACCACACACACTTATTTGCCATCATTTTTGAAGAGATAACTTCTTTATGCGCGTTTTGTTGAGTGAGTGAATGTAAATAAGGCGTCAGGTTCGGATGCGTTACGGTCAGTCGGATTTTCTCGGATCCAGTCGGAAATCGAGCTCAAGTTTTGAATCGCGCTCTCTTATTTTTGAATTGAAGGCGTGTATTTTTAGGCACGCGTTTTTTTCTTAAGTAAAAATTTCCTGCACACTTTTCGAATAAAGTTTTATTTTCTTTTTTAAATATTACTGTCATGAAGCTCATTTCCACTCAACTCCAAGGAGAGAACGAGAAGAGAGGAGGGCAAGCAAAAATTAAGAATGGAATGGAAAAAAAAGGATTATGTAGGATACCGAGGATAAAAAAAAGATTAAGATTAAAAAAAAATAAGATTTATTTTTTTGATTTTGCAGAAAGAGCATTTAAGCACAAAAATGTGCAAAAAGAATTAAAATTTGAAATTTAAAAAAAAATTAATTGGCCAACAAGTTACCAATATTTTGGTTTATTTTCGTGATGACAACTAAAAAATTAAGAGAAATTAGACGCATTAATTGGGGAAAAGTACGAACCCTCTCCATTTGTTTACTTAGAGAATTTTAAGAAAAGTAAATGGGCTCTCAGGAAAAAGTTTTCCAAGCATTATATAGTATATGGCTTTATGTGTAAGTTATATTAACGCTACTTACGTATTATCGCAACGGTATTGGCGACATTATATAAAAGGAAGCACATGGTTGACAATTCAGCTTGTACGACATATGGGAAATCAGGGTTGCCAACTTGGCGAGTTATGTTCTAACGCAACAATGTCAACGATCAAGATAAGAACCACATAAACTTATATATTATATAAATATAATCTCTATATAAATAATTTTCATTTAAATATTTTTTAAATAATCAGACTAATTGATATTTAAATCGCATATACTCATAAAATATATAAGAATCCATAAGTATTTAAACAATGTCCTTTACAGAAAATGGATAAACTAAACAAATCCCCTGAAGAATGGGCACGCTAAAGAAGCACTAAACACCCGCATGTGAAAATATCGCCTAAGAAAACGTAGTACATCCGAACAACTGGATTTTTTCCCCAGAATAAATCAGAAGTTTTCACTTCTATCGTGTGGTCATACGGAAACAGACAATTTTTTTTTACAGTTCGACCTCTCCGTGCAATGATGGAAAATCACGCAAGTGACGACCAATCACGTTCTACACGTGTTCGAAAGAAAATTTAACAACTCTATTTCTATCAATAGCTCTAAATTTCTATTCAAATGTATATGAGCATGAAAAAAAAGAATGTGAAAAATAAATCAGAGAGCAATCACCAAAAGAAAATGAAAATAAATCAGAATCAACATCATTTGAAATTTAAAAGATACTGATTATACTAATAAAACCATAAATATGCATAAAGTATTATTTTAAAATGCTTATAAAAATATCTGCTGGTTATTTCTACATTGTAGTTTTTTAGCTTTATATTTATTTTATAATAAAAATTTTGCCTGCGTGTGTAGCATTGAAAAACGTAGAACCGAGATAAATATGTAAGGTACCCGACTACCCTAAAATTGTGATTTTTGCCAAACATTGACACATTTTTATGATTTTATTTTATAGGCCATTTTATTAGCTTTATAAAAATACCAAATTTATTATTTTCCTTTCTCTAGAACAAAAACTATAAGTGTTTTAGTAAAAGCAGACGCCATTGCTTTAAGCAAGATGTCATACTTTAAAACACGTTTTACTCGAAATGTGTGTTTTTTTTTGAAATGCTCAAACGGGGCCAGCGATTGCTCAAAAAGATTTTAAAATAATTAACTGAGATTTTTTGTGTATGTTCTGTATAATAGTACAAGTTTTTTAACCTTCAGATTTATGAATCACCGTTTTATTACAAAATTTACAGTCTTTTATGTGAATATAATCACTGTTTTTTAAGCAATTTCATATAACTGAGATAAAGGGCTCTAGTTTTTGTAAAAATTAAAATCTCTTATCCTGAAGGTCACTTCAAAATAGAATAACATAGCAACCCATCAGAATTGAAAAAGTGTTGATAAACTTTTGGTACAGAATGGGCTGCGTTTATGTTAATTTTTACCCATTTTAGTCATAATGCTTTCTTTTTCTCTTAATTTAAGCATATTTTTCGTAAAATGTACTAAACAAACCTAAGAATAACAACAACAAAAAAATCCTCATATCTCCATTTCTTTAAAAAAAAGTTGTTGCAACCAGTCGGATATCTTAACAAGCAAAACATTAACAAGATATTGGCATAGTTAAGGATACATTTATGTATTTTCACTCCTTCCTCTTCACATTTTCAAATCTATTATTAGTTATTTGTAAAGAAAACTAAACTAGTTTTTGGTGGAAATATTTTTCACTTTTCGTAAGATATATTATCCTCTATAACACAAATCACAGACTCTAAGATTTGATAATTAAACAGGGTGATTGGTGATTTACTACCAGATCGATCAACTTGTGAAGTGTGTAGTGTGTACAGAAATGACTGAATCGCATAGGAATGCAGAATCGCCCCAATGCCGTAGTTGCCAAGTGTGGTGCAAAGATGCAGAGAAAAAGAACAGAAACAGCAACACATCACTGGGACAAAAATATTTTATTGGAAGATTGTACTACAACAGGTGCTTGAAATTACATCCAGAAGTCGTCTGGAAGGCCTGAAAGTGGCACTGCATGGAATTCCTAACTTTGTGGAAGATACCTGACATGTCCTCCCGGCAGCTACATATATTCAAAGGAGGTCTTCAACTGAAGAAAAGGGTGTCTCCTACACCAAACCTCTCCACGTGACTCCATAGGAAAGACATGCACTTTCGAACACCTGTGCTGTAGTACAACCTTACCTTTCAATAAAATGTTTTGCCCCAAAAAGGTGTTATTGTTTTCCTTCTTTTTCTCTGCATCTTTGAACCTTAGCTCTCAACTACTGCATTTGCGCCTCTCATTCCTATGGGATTCCAAGTCATCTCTGTAGCTTTACTAGTCTACCCCCCTCTGTAGACTTCTAATCTACTAGTTCTACCCCATTCTATAGTCATTTCTCAAATTGTGGGGCATGCTCCCTAAAGGGTGTAATAACCTAACCAATGAGGAGTGAGCATATCGAAAAGTCGAATTAAAACTTTATTAAAAAAATATTAGTAATTTACTGAAAAGAAGCCAAGCAAAATACATTTACATAATAAAAAAAATACGCATTTACACTGATACATATATTTATAAAAATATCAGTGCTGCACAATGTATTTGATAATTAATTTAACAATACCAAGTTAAGAACAAGCTTAATAGTTACCAGTGACCCCCCCCCCACATGGGCTTGTCATACATAAAATTATATAAAAAATTTAATATTTATCTTGATAGTTTGTACGGTTTATAAATAAAGTCGTATTGTAGTTTAGCGTCAAGGTGCATTATTATTGAATTCAATTTGTTATTGTATGAGGGAGGGGCGTGAAGAAAATTATGACTAAAAACTGGAATGCAAATATTTAAAGTTTGAGAAACACTGCCCCACAGACTCTGCAAGTTAGTCGGCCTGGTTTCGAATCACCTTGTATGTGTTTATTTGAACTAAGTGATTGTTTATTATTTAGTCAAAAAATAATGCTAGAATCATAATTTGAAATTTAAAAAATATATTCATTATTAACAATTGTATTAAATACAAAATAATTTAATTCATTTTACTACTGAATTTAATAACGTAATGAGCTGTACAGCAAATTAAAAAGAAAATTATCAACTTATATTAACTTGTAGAGTTTTCAAAAAATATATTATATTGCTCTTTCAAAACTCATACCCATTTCCAACTTTTTACTAATAATGCAGTTAAAAAAAATTCTGTTGCTAGAGTCTACGAGCTCTTAAGATGTCCTTACTAATATTATAAAAGCTAAAGTTTGTATGTATGGATGTTTGTTACTCTTTCACGCAAAAACTGAATGGATTTTAATGAAACCTTACAATAATATAGCTTATACATCAGAATAACATAGGTTATAATTCATAAAGATATTGTGTGAAGTGTCCAAAATATAACTATAAATGTCAAGTAAATAGGAAAAAATTCTGCCATCTGCAAGCCATTCTGGAGTGAGCTGCAAAAACCGTTGAGTTACACATATATAATCACGTATACAAAAAAGCCTGCGGCAGCATACATCTTTCATATGTAAGCCACTATCGCCAAAACAGTGAACCATAAATTCATAATAATTGATAATTTATTTCTATGCACGCTTTTTAAGCACGTTATTTTTTCTATGCACGTTTAGTAATAACAAAATGATGCCTATATCAAAATAAATAATTTTGACGCTTCTGGTATTTGAAGTAGATAAACTTTGTCTTTCAGTTTTACATCATTTGGACAAATTTGCATAAATTATTTCTGGTTAGTTAATATTATAACGCTATAAATTTAATTAAATAGGCAGGTATTTCATTTTTTTTAATAAAAGTAATAGCTACCGTACTGTATTTTTTTGGAAGTGTAGATAAAGTACCTACGAACTATGAAAGAAGCTGGACTTAACGAAACGTTTCCACAAGCCGAACTGCGAATACTTGAACAGGCGGAATGCGAGACAACTCACAGAGCTACCGAGACGCAAGAAGAGTCCCAAGCTCGACGTCGATGGCATGCTGAATATCTAGAATTTCAACGAGCTGCTGAGACACCTGAACATTCCCACGTTCAACGTCAACAGAACGTTGAATATCTGGCATCACAACGAGCTACTGAGATACCCGAACAGTCCCAAGTTCGGCGTCTTCAGCGGGCGACTTACATGGCGTCTCAAAGATACAGAAACAGTTGAAGCAGCTGAATCTCGCAGACACGCTGTTGCTGAAAGAGCACAACAGTGACGTCTAATATTCACAAGAAACACGGGGGAGGGTATTCGATAAAGCTGCATTTGAGTATGACGAGACTCTTGATAATGAAAGCAGCAAGCTTATAAATATAAAGCGATGAATAAAGAATGCAGATTTTGAGGTGCTCTTAAATGGAAAGAGGAAGCTGCACGCATGTGTTGTTCGGGAGGAAAAGTAGCCCTTCCTTCAGTAGACGAGCCAGTTGAACCTGTTGTAGAACTTCTCTTATGAAACTGATAAGTCTCGTCGTTTTCTAAAAAACACAAATATAATACATGCTTCCATATATCTTTTAGGGCGGATAAACATTGTTTCGATACAAGGATTTTGCCTGACTTTCACAATCCAAGGACAAATATACCACACAATGGGCTCTTTGCTTCCTGCTACCAATACGCAACCAAATTTTTTGCAAGTTTATTTCATGTGCGATGGGGAAGCACAAGTCAATAGGCGTTCTGAGTACTTACAAGGAGTGGAAAGAGACACTATTCAAAAAATACAACAAGTTCTACATGATCACAACATTTTAGTGTATGAATTTAAAATGGCTAAAAATACAGTGACAAGCGATAATTCCAAAGGATGTGATGCACCCAGATCGTGTACCACGTAGTGAACACGAAAGACGATTCAATGCCTTGACCACAAATGAAATAGCTGCCGTAGTAGTTAATAGTGAACAAACTGCGTCTCGGGACACCATTATTTAGGCACACGATGGCCGGCTCATTAGAGTTCCGGGAACTCAGATTTTATGATGCTCTCGAGTACCCGATAATTTTTTGGAAAGGACAAGAGGGATACAGTTTTGATATTCCGCAGATAAACCCAGTTACGAAAGAACCCATACAAACACTAAGAAGTGTCCTGCAAAGACTTATGCTATCATACGATGATACGTCGCAAAAATTTTAATTGCTTCGATGTAAACTGCTTCAGTTTTGGTGGACATGTACGTCCAAGTGGAGAGTGAGCGCTTAAGATTTTTTGACTTGAACCAAACGAAACTGCGAGCAGAAAAGTATACACATTTACAAGACGCGATAAGGAATGATGCGGATTTAGATCCAAATAACTTGGCTCAAATGGTAATTCTCCCGTCATCATTTGTAAATAGCCCGAAATATCTTCATGGATACACGCAGGATGCATTTCCATACGTGCGTAACTACGGGAGGCCTGATCTTTTTATTACAATGACATGTAGTGGGCCTGAAATGTAGTCTGACATGTAGTCAGACCGCCTGGACAGAAATCACTAGAGAGCTCATTCCAGGTGAAAGTTCAACGGAAAGCGAGAAGTATTTAAAATAAAAGTTCAAAAATAAGGTGCTCTTCTTACAAAAGGTTAAATATTTTGTGGTATGAAGTGCTTTATGTACTCGATCGAGTGGCAAAAAAGAGGTTTGCCTCACGTGCACTTACTGCTGTGGTTGATGGAAAAATTACGCCCTAACGAAATTGAAGAAATCATAAGTACGGAGATACCAAACGCAGAAACTGATCGAAAGCTCTATGATACTGTGACCAAAAATATGATTCACGGTCCCTGTTGCGCACTAAATCCGTCACCACCATGCATGAAGGAAGGAAAACTTACCAAAAAGTTTCCAAGGGCGCTTTTAAAAGATACTCAAACCAACGACAAAGCCTATCCTCTGTACAGGCGTAGAGCACCAGAAGATGGCGGCCGTACGATAACTCAAAAAACACGAGGTAGAATACAAAAAATATTGGTTGACAATAGCTGTGTATTGTCCCATATTCTCTTCAATGTTTAACTCCCGTATAAATATAGAGTTCTGCAATGCGGTACAGGCGATAAAGTATATTTGTAAATATATAAAAAAAGGTAGATACCCGGCTATTTTTAACATCCGACATGTTAATATTGACCCGAGAGATGAGGTGCAAACATTTCGAGCTGGTCGATATGTTAGTAGTAACGAAGCAGCCTAGCGGATCTTTGGTTTGCCTCTGTGCGAGAGACACTCATCTTGCGGTACATCTACCTAATGGTGAGCGGATTTACTTCACTGAAAACAATTTTAGAGAGAATGGCTGCACCACCTAAGACTACACTAACTGCATTTTTCTTGCTTCACCAAAATGACGCATTTGCGAAAACCTTACTTTATGTTGACGTACCCGCTACTATACATGGAACGTGTCGTTGAGAGAATGGAAACGTTTACAAGGAACACCTATCGACGGCTGGCCAGCTGTGAGGCAGGAGATACTCTTTGGTGCATTTACACAGTGCACGTTAGTAACTTCAAATGTTAATGTTTGCGAATGCAATACAGGGCCCCACTAACTTCTTGGATATAAAAACAGTTGACTGCCAAGAATTTGAAACTTTTCGACAAGCGTGTGAGAAGTTGGAGTTGTTGGAAGATGACAAATACTGGGATGCCACAATGAGTGAGGGAATATTAACATCGCACCGTTCAGCTACACGAGGGCTTTTGGTGACGGACCTCGTAATTTTGAATCATGGCCAAGTGACGAGTACGACACCCGAGCTGTCACTACCCTCTCCTAAGTACCACACCAATGGGAGGACTTTTGAGTTCTCGACAGATTTAACGTACATTGCTCCCCTACACGGCGGGTGTTTAGTGGTACTGAGCTTGAACTCATGACACGCTAGCCACGAGTCCGATATCTCAACCACTTGACTACCGTGGCACAATGGAAGAGGCTAAGATGTGTGTCGCTCTCCTTCTCAAATAAGAGCTATCTGTAATATTGATATGCACTTGCGGTTTATACAAGCCTCTTCAATTATGGGATAAGTATAAACTGCGTATCAGGGACATCTTACACATATTTGAAAGAATGGATCAAGTCAACAATGATCCATGTTTGAATATAACCATCGAGACTTTTTAGAAAAATAACGATTTCCGGAAAGAAATTGTCCGATTCTGGTATGCCTACACCACAGCGTTGAGGAGAGCTGTCGACAGATTTGATCAAAGAGCTAAGCTACGATACCACTTTATTAGATACTCAGGTCAGCGAAACTGAGCCACGCCTGCTACTCGAGGGAAAAAAGACATTTATAACAAAATATTATGAATCGAGCTTGGTGAATGCGGTCTTTTTTCCTTCATGCCCCTGGTGGTACAGGCAAAACTTTTTTGCTTAATTTGCTTCTAGCAAAAATTCGTAAGGACCATAATATTGCATTAGCTGTGGCTTCCTCTGGGATCACTGCAACATTACTGAGCGGTGGACGGCACACTGTTTTTGAATTCCTCTTAATCTGGCACGCGAAGAAACCACAATGTGCAACATCAGTAAGAACAGTGCCCTGTTGCAACAACGTAAACTGATCGTGTGGGGCGAGTGCACCATGTCACACAAACGCGCCATCGAGGCGCTTGATCGCTGTCTACCGCATATTCAAAGCAATCGAAAGTTGATGGGTGGTGTGGTAGTGTTATTGGCAGATGGATTTTAAACAGACTTTACCTGTTATCGAGAGGGGCACTGCAGCAGACGAAGTTAACGCATGCCTGACAGCCTCATTTGTGTACCAAGGTTGAAAAGCTTTATCTTACCACTAACATACGAATCCAGTTATTCAGCGATGTCGAGTCAGGAGCGTATGCCCAAAAACTCCTAGAATTTGGTGAAGGTCACCTAGACACCAACCAAGAAAGTATGGTTCTTTTCACACTCCAAGTTTGCCATGCTGGAGTCTGAAGACGAACTCATTGATCAAGTTTTTCCGAATCAGCAACAATATTCTCGATGGAAGTTGGTTGTGTGAAAAAAAGCCGTAAGGGGGCACCAAAAAAGAGATTGTTGAGAAAATAAAAAATCTTAGACGAAATAACCATTGACACTCATGTTATCCGATGACACTACGAGCTATCCTGGGGAGTTCCTAAACTCTGGAGTTATTTGGAACGCCATCACACGTAATTTTGAATTAAAGGTAGGTTTTGTTAATGCGTAATTTGGACCCGCGAAGATTATGCAATGATACTCGGCTGCGAATCACCGAACTTGGAAGGCATATTGTGACGACCACAATCTTAACTGGAGAAGCAACCAATCGGAGAGAAAGCTCTAAGCTTTCACCCATGCCAAAAAACATTTTCATCTCTACAGCAGCCAGATGAAGAATTGCCACGTCTCCCGGATGCCATCGTCTCAGCCAATAGCCATGATTTCTGTTAAGCATAAAGAAAAACCCCACTATCGCCATGCCCAACATCAAAGTCAACCAGGATATGGGACTGAGGACTGTTTCACAGTCCAGAAGCTCACATTACAACGCCCATTCCATTCCAGGAAAAGCCAAGGGAGACAATGTTCTTGTACCACGCATCCCAATTATACCCAATAACTTACCATTCATTTTTAAACGCCTGAAGTTCCCCATTAAAAGTTGCATTTTCAATGACTATCAACAAATCGCAGGGTCAAACCTTAAAGGTAGCAGGCATACATTAGGGGACACGAGATGTTTTCCCCCTCATGGCCAGCTATACGCTACTTGCTCACGCGTTTCTAAATCGCAAGATATGCATGTTTATACTGAACGAAAAAATCGCTTAACATAGTTTATAGGAGTATATTGCAGTAGCTATCTATATAACTTTTGCATTACCATCAATCATCATATACATTCGTACATCTATCAACACAAAATATAGAATTTATATCTATTAGTGAGATCCTCAAGATACTTAGTTTCAATTTATATACATTACACAATATAGAACAAGGGTCTCCCAAAGTAATTCTGTTACATCTTCACGACTAAACCGCAGAACCAATTGATGAATTTCGGTATAAACACAGATAGGACCTTGGAGAAGAAAATAAGCTACTCGAAGTACAAATCCTGCGCAAACGAAGTCACGAGCACCAGCTAGTTACTTCATAATTCTCACATAAAAATTACAGAACAGCAGTTTTGATTTCGAGAACAAACGGATTAAGTAATTAACCTGGTTTACATTTTATTGGTTGTTTATTAACGTCGCTCTTAGAAGTACACAAGTGCTATTGGAGATTGATTTCGTGATTTTGAACCTTGGTAAAATGAGGAGAAGGACACCCAAGTTTGCGCTCCACTCTCCACATTTTAACACTACGTCAAAGAGGTTTTAGCACCGACAGATTGAACTTGCATCAGACCCCCGTATACTTTGATTCTTCAGTGGCATCAGGATTCGAACCTCCATTTCGATAACGCTGGCGTCAAGTTCGAAGAAAAACTGAGTGAACTTGCTAAAATTTTAGAATTACTTTTTCTAAATTTAAAGAATAATTGAAAGAACATTTTCAAATAGAAGAAAATGCGGTTAAAGTGTAGAATTGGTGGCTCCTTGGCTAAGTCAACTTTTTTGCGTACGTTACCAGTCACTAAGTAACTTAATTTAGCGGTAGGTGTTCCGAGAATTAACAAAGTAGAATTTTGCAATAAAAATAAATTATTAATGAAAAATAAAAATTCAAATTATAAATTTAGCTGCTTGGTGCTAGTTTTCAAATTTTTTTTTTTTTTTTTTAGATTTTAACTCGAAATATTTGTATAAATTACGCTTTTCAATGTTTTATCTGTATTTTAACATTAAGTTATATTTTAAGTAAAAGTATTTACACAGAATCTAAAATCAGAAGTTTCGCTGGGAATAATCGATATTCGTGTCACTACACTAATTACTTAAACTACACGTACTTTTTCAATTGAGAATACGACAGAAATGGATTTTCAAAATGAATAAGCAGATTTTATAGAACTTTGAACTAAAA
>BMAO01007563.1:0-28431 GCA_019973975.1 Trichonephila clavata | reverse complement strand
TTTCCAAAACTTTTTGAACAATCACTGTCCCCGTTTGAATATTTAAAAAAAATACACTTTTATAGTAAAACGCATTTTAAAATATGACATCTTGTGTGCTTAAAGAATGGTGGTATCTGCTTTTACTAAACCACTTGTAGTTTTTGTTCCAGAGAACGGAATATAATAAACTTGGTATTTTTAGAAAGCTAATAAGATGACCTATAAAATAAAATCTTAAAAATTGTCAATTTTTAGCTAAATTCACAATTTTAGGTCGGATACCTTAGGCTGAATATAATGCGGTGACCGCGATAGCCGAATGGTTGTGATTGTTGTCCTCATTGCTTGACCGAGGTACAAAATTACGAGCTACCCGACCGGTGTACTGGTTAATGGCGCTGACGGCTGGACCGTAGGGCCTGAATTCGAATCTCTGAGAAAGCATGGCTGTTTGTAAATGCATAGTGCATATTTGCGGCAAGGGGGTACTCTAAAATTGCTGTCGAGCCGCAAGTCTTCTCGATTTGACTTGCGGTGGAAGGGGAGGAGTCTCTGACCAACCCTCTCTCAAAATTGGGGTTGAACCGAGCCAAATAGCACTGCCACCATTATTATGCTCATATCTACGGCTAACGGCAGGCATACAACTAGCTCCTTACCAAGATGAATTTTATGGATCTTGATCGGATTTTTCTGTCGATCAGGTGGCATTTGTTCCAAAAACAACGAAATTGCGAGTTCCATCGCGAAAAACCCTCTAGTAGCTAGTTGAATTAGTGCGACGTTAATATTCGCTCACTCAATGTGAATCCCGTTATTCTGCATTTTATTTGCATATAATTCATAGTTGTTCCAATTGGTGATAATTGTCTTACTGTTAAATCAACAAATAATGCTATATCTAAGTTACTAAAATTACTTACAAAGTTACCAAAGGTTTGTTTATACTAGCAGTTCTTGACCAATCGTACCAACATCATCGATGATTATCACTCTGAAAAAACAAAATTAAATTATTTGTATTGATCTGCAACTTCTATACACAGTGATAACAATTTTGATAAAGATATTTTCAAAGCAGTGTGAAAAATTGTCCCATCTATTGCTACAACTGCTTTCTCCAGCTGATCCACGAGTTATGTAGGCATTACAGCAACGTTTCTCAAACTGTGGGGGGCGCTCCTCTCGAGGGGCGTGATAACTCTAGGAGGGGTTACAAGCATATAGAAAAGCCAAATCAAAGGATTATTTTAAAAAAATTATTAATTTACTGAACGTAAACAAACAAAATACATTCTGACATAATAAAAAATAAAATTAGCATTTACAGTGATATAATACACTTATACATGTATTAGTACTGCAACACAATGTATTTTATAATTAATTTAACAGTACTAAGTTAAGCAAAGTTTAATAATTACCAGTGATCCCATGAGCTATGTCATAGATAAAATTATACACAAAAAATAACACTTATCATGAAAATTTGTACGGTTTATAAGTAATCCCTTAACCTGCCGAGTAAAAGTTACGCGATTCGCTCCCCAATGCCTCCGTTTTCCATGTAAGTGCGCGTATGTGATGTTTTGGGTTGGCAGAAAAGTAATAAAAAAATAAGGAGATCCGTTAATGTAAGTAAATCCTTCGCAAACACTGTCAAGGTCCTATTACTGCATTCCAAAGCCTTTGCAATAATTTTATG
The DNA here is from genome assembly GCA_019973975.1 of Trichonephila clavata. NCBI lineage: Eukaryota > Metazoa > Arthropoda > Arachnida > Araneae > Nephilidae > Trichonephila > Trichonephila clavata. The sequence continues at coordinate 26,744 of BMAO01007563.1, read as the reverse complement.
AATAGAAGGCCCAGAACAGAACATACTTCGGAAAGACGTATATATACATCTGGGACATTTAACGCATCGGTTGAGTGAGATAAATAAATATACGCCGGTAGCACTTAAGAGGTTAAACGTTGTATTGTGTTGTATTGTAGCTTCAGCGTCAAAGTATAGTATTATTAAATTCAATGCATTGTTATTGGTATGGAGATGGGGCCATGATATTAAAATTAGGATTGATATTGTGTCGCAAATATGGAAAGTTTGAGAAACACTGCATTACAGTATCCATCATTATCAAAAATACTAAATATATTTTTCCACCGTCAATTTAATATTAAACGTTTTAAGTCACTCAGCTGACCCAAAAAGAAAAGAAATAGATAAAGTTTTAAGTGCGTTCATACAGTTTTATCAATGTGTACATACAAAAAAAAGTAATCGTGATATTTAAATAAAAAAGAGAAAAGAAAATGTCATTGAATAAAGTTTGCATGGAATTTTTGCTAAAAAAAAAAAAAGGGTCCAAAAAGCTTTCACTCTTAAAGAAAGATTACTACTTATAAAATATAAACATCGTATGCATTATTTATCTCGCTGTGAATTTTTTAATATCATTATAAACACCGCAAAAGTGATTGAAGTAATATGGAGCCGAGTAAACGCGATTCAGCTTAATCGAGCCGATCGTGACGATTCATTTACGTTCACTGCTCAGCAAAAACGCGCCAAAAAAAAGTTTTCTTCAAAAATCTATTTAATTAAATATCCAAATTCTACTACGTTTAAATATTTTAAAATATAAGATTCTGCTTTTTTTTATAATGTTAGATATTTAAGTATGAAAATTTTAAAAAGATACAATTGTAAAGTTCCGAATCCCTTAACTGCAGAGAAAAGTTACAAAATTCACCCCGCCCCCCAGTAAAACTGTTTTTGCGCAGTTTATTGGGGGGTGGGAAGAAAAAGTGTTTATCTATCCCCCTAAAGATTGTTTACTTTCCCGTCGGAAAAAAAAGATAAAAAAAAAATAAAAGTAAAAAATTTAATGTCTAGCGTTATAACAAAATAAAAAATAAATTATAACTGTTTTTTTTATATCTATTGTGTGATATATCCTGAAACATGGTTGAAAACATAAACTAGCATCACATTCAGTGCATTCGTGCAAAAGAATATAAAAAAACCCCTATTTTACAAGGTAAGTGAAAATGACAGCAAGTGAAGCATAGAAAAGTTAACACTCAAAGTAAAAAAAGGAAAAAAATACATGGATATGAATTTCAACGTTCCTGGAATATACCCTTTCAAATTCCTTCCCCACCTCTTCTCCGAAACAAGTAAATTCTTTGCACAAACACTATATATAATATATATATATATATATATATATATATATATATATATATGAATTTAGCCGTTTTATTGCATTCCAAAGCCGTGTGATTAGTTTTAAACAGATCAGCACAATACAAATTCGCCCTTCGGAAGGACAAGTATACATATCCGGGGCACCAAACACACCAGCTGAGCAGGACGTGTATAGAAGCCTGCGGCACTCAAGGGGCAAATTATAGTGAATTTCGGAATATAAAATAAATGGCTAGTAATCAGATTAAGTTTAATTGCCTGAAATTGTTGTCAAATAGTGCATATTATTTGCAAAGTAACAGTGCAACCTGCTTTCTCCGTAACTTTAAAACAGCAAAATAGGTAGATGTAACCCCCGTTGCTTAGACTCCCCCCCCCCCATATTAACAGTATAAAGACTTCCACACTTCCTTTAGCGGTAGAACAATCTTCAGTGATGGCCAAGCTTCGAAACTGTAAGGACGTACGAACATGCGCTTCGATCCCTTTTAATTCTATTCTAAATGTTAGTTCTCTAGTTATGTACATAAATGTTTGTTTTGTCTAATAAACGTGTTTTTAATTAACTAGTGGACTTAGTTGAGATTCCCTTCCCCGCGTGTCCCTTTATTACATTGGGTCACCCCCTAATAATTTGACGCCCAACGTATATAGATAAATTAACCTTTTTTTCAGACATTTATGCTGAATGATGAAACGTTCATATTATTTTCAAAATTGTACTGCACGAGAAAAGACGAAAATGAACAATTTCACTTCAGACATACACTCATTGCCATAAAAACGTGCGCATCCAGAAGCGTGGGATTGATATGAAACTTGGAATGATGGTACATGTTAAGCAGACACATAAATGATTAGAAATGAAGTGTGATTACACGTTACGTTATATATAACCAGAAGGTGCTGAGCTTCGTTCTCCTTGGATTATAAATAGGTAAGAAAAGCTTATTTGAGTGTATTAATCTGTTGCAGAGGAACGCTTTATACTTAAAAATGCCATTATACCACCCCTGGAGAAAATATATGCAGCGGTCAGAGCTCGAGAGGGAAAGAATCATAGAATTGGATGGAAACGGGGAATCAGCTCGGAGAGTAAGTTCGCCACTTAGGGCATTTTGACTTTACCGTGAAAATGTGTTGGGACCAGTGGACAACAGATAGGATGGTTACATGGCCGCCAGGATCAGAACGCCATCGACAGACTAATAATTGAGAAGGCCTTCACATCACACGACGCACATGTATTGTCCCATCCCAACTGTCTCATTGTACACCATCCATACACAGGCAGAACCTTAATCACGGGCATTTGTGTCAGTCCGCACCATCGCAAAGCGTCTGGTTGAAGGATAACCACTTTTGCGGCGGCCATTACGTGTACTGTCATTGACACCCATCAATCATCGTATGTGTCTAGTTTCAAGGAAATGCACTGCAACAGAATCAGGTCATCTTCCGTGACGAATACAGAATCAATTGATCAGTGATGACAATCGAAAACATGCATGGAGGCCTCCTGTTGAACATCTCAATCCTGCCTTCGTTTTACAACAGCATACCAAACCCACAAATATTGGGATGATATAGGATGTGTGCAATTGCATACAACCCTTCATCACCCCTAGTATTTATCCATGACAACCCAGAGGTACGTTCCTGGCATTCTTCAGCCACATATGTTGCCACTCATGGTAGGCTTCCAGGAGTCATTTTTCTACAAAACAATAGTAGGCAACGCACGGCAAAGGTTTTACACGACTACCATTGCCACATTCCCCTCTTACTGGCCAGTTCAATCCCCAGGCTTGTAACCTATCCAGCATATGAGGGATATTTTAGGACAACAAGTTGGACAGTTTATGAATTCGGTCGAAGAAGAGGCGTGTTTTCATCAAATGTGGAAGGATATAATGCCGGACATCTACAGGACTTGCATGCCTCAATGATCAACCGAGTCTCAATATATATTCATGCTAGAGGTGACCCAACAAGGTAGTAAGACCTCCAATCATTTGCAATTTCTTCTTCAATAAATGATCATTTTGTTTTGGTTTTATAATCACTTACTTATATTAGTGGTGTACTTAGGTATGCAAATTTTTCTTTTACTGCGCCAATTGTTTTCTGGTGCGCAAATTTTTATGGCAATGAGTGTGTACAATGGTATTAAAAATTAAGAGATTTTGTATATGTAGTACAGTGATTCTCACCCACTGAGCCGCGGTACTTTTGTGTGCCCCGCCAATTTTTTTGGAATGGTTAATTATACTCTAGAAAAAGTATAAACTCAGGAAATGAATCATTTGTTTGTTTTATAAAAGTTAACTAAAGATATTCGGTGATCATTCTAGATATATTAGTTTCATTGTTTGTCATCTACTGTTTGCTCACACTCTCTCTCTGTTTATATATATATATATTTATCTTGTTGAACTTTTTAACCATTAATAAAATTCTTTCTATTCATTCACACACACACACAACCAAGTTCAAATAAACTTTTTTAAACTTCTAGTGGATGACACTTGTGTGTGTGATGTTAATATAGTCTTTTCAAATACTAATTCATTTATTACCGGTTAATTAATTAAATTAATTTAATTACCGGTTTTCGAAGCCAACTTAGATTTATCTCCATTGTTGTAACAATATAACTATTAAGACGATGACAAAAGTTGGCGTGGAAAACCGGTTTTTCATCCAAACTAGCCAAACCGGGTGCGCATTGTTATAACAATGCAGACAAATCATGCTGTTTTTTCAATTCTTACTATATTAGTTCACTCTCTCCCTACACGCACATATATATATATAATATATATATATATATATAAATATATATATATATATAATATATATATATAAATATATATATATAAATATATATAATATATATATATATATAATATATATATATATATATATAATATATATATACATATATATATATATATATATTATATATATATATATATATCTTGTTCCAATTTTCAATCGTTAATAAATTACTTGTTTTGTATTTGAGAAGCACAAAATATCCACAACAATCGCAAATAGTGATGGAACAATGTGTTAAATAGTTAATTATATAAAATCAAAATCATTAAAAAGTCGCTTATTTAATAACTTATTGTAAGCTACGGTAAATACGAATTCTTGATACTGCACACGGAAGTAAAGTGGTTGTCCTGAGGAAAAGTTTTATCTCGCGTAGTTTGGATTAAAAAACAAGATGAAAATATTTTTCGAACACGATGAAAATGACGGTTTTGCCAATTTGTTGGAAAATAAAATATAGAGTGCTAAACTTACTTAAATGATATTTTTGTTATTTTTAATAACGTTCATCCATGCATATAAGGACAGAAAGAAAATATTTTAAACTCAACAGATAATCTTGTGGGATTCCAAGAAAAATAACTTTATGGACGAACAAAGTACAGGAACGTAATTTGAAAATATTGAGTCAGTTCCAAAGGACTTCTAAAAAACTATTCATAAAATTATTAGAGTAAAACGTCGTTTATCCGAACGTTTATTAACCGAAACGTCAAATATCCAAACCCAAATCCGGAGACGTTTTCGAATAGTGCAATGCTCAGTAGTTGTTTCGCGTGAGGCCAAAAGTGACAGGAAAATCCAAGGTGAGGAATATTTGGGGAATATCAGTTGGGTGGTTTGAGTGCTCAATATTAGGTCAGTTTGTTTCCAAGTGAAATGCTCTTTTGCTGAGTTTTGTTGATGTAGAAATCTGAATTGCATGCGAAGCAGAAGTCTGTGGGTTTCAAACGCTAAATGATGACGAGATTGGGACTTCCGTGTAAGAAGAATCCGACCCTGTCGACGATTAAATGGATGAGGGTGAGGACAAAAACAACGAAAGTAGCAAGAGTCCATCAAATGCTGACGCGTTTCTGCATTAGAGACAGCTATGGAGTGGTACGAAAAACAAACAGAGTGCTGTCTTACTCAACTACTGCTGCTCAAGAGAATCAGAGACTTTGCAGCGAAAAAATGAAGGTGTACACTGGTACAGCAAAAAATAAGTAATTATTTTCCACAATAAAAGTAAAATTGCGACATTTTGCACCTATTTTGCTTCCTCTTCAAGCACGTTTCCCGCATGTGACGATTTTCAATATTGGTATGGTTTCCGGTTTCATATACTGCATGGATCGCCATTTGGTTTTCGGTTATCCGAACAATGGCTATACGAACGGTGTCTGGTCCCAATTGATTCAGATAAACGACGTTCTACTGTATTGGCCATTTGACAACACTGGAGGGAATAGAGTTATTCATTACTTTCCATATTTAGATATAAAAAAAATTGGATTGGTTTCGTAATCCATTTGTGATAACTAATACATCTGTACATGAATCAACTTTGAATGAAGAACTAATTTTTCTTGGTAATACAATCGAAATTTGATTTTAAAATATTCGGAAGAGTTGATAAATTCATTTTGGATTAAAATTAGAGGGGATCATCCCATAATCGCCGAAAAGGCTTTAAAAATATTGCTATTATTTTCTACATCTTATTTGTGTGAATTCGCATTTTCAGCATTAACAAATATGAAAATGAAAAAAGACAAGAGACTTTTAAATGTAAATTATGAAATGAGAGTAGCATTATGAATTTTATGCCCATATATAATCACAAGCTCAAAATTCCCAATAAATGAATATTCTTACATAATTAATTTGTAATTAACTACTCAATAAACATTTTGTTCTCTTTGTCATACATATTATTTTATTTAACATTGAAAATTAAAAATCTTTTAAACTTATTTTATTATTAGTGTGCCGCTAAACTTTTTGAAATTGTTAAAAGTGTACCGTAACAAAAGAAAAGAAGGTTGAGAATCACTAATACAGTAGAATTGCTCAAAAAGTTTTGAAAGAAAGTTAAAACAATTGTTTTTAAACAATTAGTTAAATTTTGGTGTTGATAATGCGAGTTTACACGTATTTTCACTCGTATGAACATGGCTCAATTTATTGCAAGAAAATGCATTTAACTCTATATATAAAAAAAAGTTTTTTGTGATACTGTAATAAATTTGTTTGGTCACCAAAAATGATGCCAACTTGGCCGTATCACCTAAATTTCACCAAGTTTCCACTGAAATGCCATTATAATTTAAGGAATGATGTTGCTTGCGAATATTGCTATTTTTGTCATAAAATTGGAATACAACAGAAAGTAATAACTATTTTGATATAAATTATAGATATAAAGATGAAACATTAATTACACGAGATAAAATTTAAGTTACACAAAACATGCTCTCTTTATAAAAAATAGTTTTTCATGATGCTGTAAAAAATTTATTTATACATAAGGTATAATTAGTAAAAATGTATCGTAAAAAGTTGAATTTTACTGAAAAGGAACACAAAGAATGAATTTTTCGAAGCTAAATCGGGAATTAATTTAAAATACCAATTAAAATGGACTTGAAGACTTGAAACTTATTTTTTCCCTACTTACAATACGTTGAAAAAATAGAAGGACATAATACATGTGAACTACAGGTTTACAGTCTTAACAATGAGTATAATCTGTACTATGAGGGTTGATCCGCCATTAGGTGGACACAGTGAGTAACCCTATTTTTTTTTTTTATCAAAAGATATTTAAAAAAGATTGGCAACACTATTTTAACTTTAACACATCCATATGTTTTTATTTTTTCTAGTTATAGTAAAATATATCTGTAGTGTTCTTCCATTTAAAGAAAATGTTAGATACATAAGTAGCTCGAAAATCCTTTCAGAATTTTAGTGGCATTTAAAATCTCCTTTTCGAGTAAGAACTAAATATGTTTCGATCAAATCTAAAAAAACAACAGTTCTATCACTAATCTTTTACCATTTCTATCTCCCTAATTCTGTCAGAACAGTGGGAAAATCCTTTCAGATCATGCAAATTTCAATACCTTCCAAGGATCTTTAAAATGATACTTACCAAGGATTTTTAATGCAAGATATTTAAGAAGGAAACCTTAATAGCTCTTTGTTCATTGTTTTCTTTACATACATGATCCTCTTAATTGGTGGTGGTAACAATTTAAGTCCATTTTACGATGCAGCAGATTTCGAATATCATTTTTTCTTGTCTTTAGTGGTGGGGGTGGATTACTCATTAAAAAAGATGATAATTTAGTAACAAGTTTTTATTACTAAACTGTAATACGCTAAGAAATTACAAATAATTTTGCAGTTGTAATAAAAGTTTTAATCACGTTTTAAGTTTCAGGTTGGTGATTATGAAATATCAGATTTTTAAAAAGTTTATTCTAGAAAGTAAAGTTCAGATTTTAAAAGTTATTACTTTTTTCAAAAGTTTATTTAAGCAAAATATGCTACATTTGCATTCTCAATACACTTACCAATAGTGCTTCTCAAACTATCAATGTTTGTGACCCAATATTCAATCATAATTTTCATTGCGCCCCCCTCCCCCCTTCCATATAAATAACAATACAGAAATTCAATAATACTATACTTTGACACTACAGCTACAATACGACTTTTTAACCTATTAAGCACCACCGACGTATATATGCGTCTCGCTCAACCATTGCGTTAAATTCCCCGTATGTATATATACGTGTTTCCGAAGTGCAATCGGTGCATATATACGTCTCACTAAACCGGTGTGTTAAATTATCCAGACGTATATATGCGTCTTTCCGAAGCGCGTTCTTTTCTGTAATTCTATTTTCTGTGCACTGCTATCCATGAAATTATTCCGAAGGCTTTTCCATGCAATAAAAAGATCTTGACAGTGTTTGCTAAGGATTTTTCAGAAAATTATTCACTTTCCCTCCCCTCCAATACATCACAAACGCGCTCCTACAGAGAAAACGGAAGCATTGGGGGACCAAATCGCGGAACTTTTAATTGACAGTTAATGGAGTATTTATAAACTGTACAAATTATCAGGATAAGTGTTTATTTTTGCGTATAATTTTATGTATGACAATAAGCCATGGAGGGCCCTGGTAATTGTTAAACTTGTTATTAACTTAGTACTGTTAAATAAGTTATGAAATGCATTGTGCAGTACTGATTCATTTATAAGTGTATTCTATCAGTCTAAATGTTAATTTTATTTTTTATTATGTCAGAATGCATTTTGTTTGTAAACTTTCAATAACTAAAAAATTTTTTAGAACAATATTTTGTTTTCGACTTTTCCATATGCTTGCGCTTTCTTTGTACATATATTATGCCCCCTAGCGGGGCACGCCGCATAATTTTCGAAACACTGACTTACCAATAAAAGTTTAAATAGATTTACTTTTTAATTTGATGTCTATTGTAGAGAGAAATTCTGATCTTTAAAATCTATAAAAAAATTGTTCTAAATATTTAACAAGTAATATAAAAAAATATTTCAAATCTATTCCTGTATATATATATATATATATACATATATATACAGGAATATATTTGAAATATTTATATAAACCTGCAATCTGGTTCCTAAGGCCAGGAGTTTGCTCTAGTACTACTGTGGCTGAGACTATTCTATCATGACTATAGTTATCTTAGGTTTATAACTATTTTTTGTATATTTTTGTAATATATGTATATATATATAAATAAATAAATAAATATACAGTGGTAGATATAGAAATTAAATTAAAAAATAATAAAAGAGTTGCTAATATTTATGATAAACAAGAATATTTTAATTTCAATATTAAAAAAGTACCACATTGGGAGAGTAATGTACATGTTTCTATATTCAGAAATATTGTTATTAATCACTACAACGCAATAAAGTTATAGTTTCCAACAAATTAGAATAAATAAATAACTATAAACATTTTACTAAATACTATTTAATTCAAAAATACCCAATTAATTTTATTAAGAGATATTTGAAAAAAGAAATTCTAAATAGTCAGGATTAAATTTCCATAATTTATTGGTAGGTTATTATTAAAAATTTATTATTCTTCCTAGTTAGTTATAGTTACCTCCAAATCCTAATTTTAGATAAAATATCTTGTTCTCTTATTTTTTTTTAAAATCATATATACTCTTAACCTAAAATAATGGTAGTATGTTTACAATTCTCAATTTTTTATTTCCGTTATTTTCATATTAATGCTAAGTGCTACTTTTCAGCCATTCGTATGCTTTGAATTTGCTTTTGGATGAAGAATCTGGCAAAAACTTCTTTATTGTACTCAGATTTAGCGCGGGCTCTGCATTTCTGTATGCAATTTTTAGGCAAATTACCTTTTTCTCATAGTGGATTTAGATTCCCTATCCATTATTTTCAATAGTTTTTTGCTCAGTATTATTAGTAGAAAGGGGGAAGGTTGGCTGGCCACAAAATATGTTCAACCTCACTTATATATAAATTATTTTATATATATGCTTTCCTAAGATGTCAATGTTTATAATACTTTAGCATCCATTCTTTTATATTTTATTATATTTAACTCTATTATTTAAATTTTTCAAATTTCTTTTTAAAATCTATTGTCTGGTTATCTTGCAATTCCAATTCTTTTCAGTTTTGATCATGTTTATTCATTTCTCTCTTGCAGAGAAATTTTGACTACACATAAATATATACATAAAGAGAGCTGTCATGTTTCCGAGTCAACATCAAGCCATTTTGTAAAAAAGGTTTTTATTCAGCGAAACATTTCGGCGTCTGATTCTTATTGTAAACTAAGGCAGAAGATTGTTCATTTTCGACCACCATTCCAAAAATGATAATATGACAACAGCCTCGGCTCCCGCCATGTGCCCCGGGATTGATCCCGAAGTGGCCAGAGTTTCCAATTGCTTTCCGCATTTGGTTTCCTTATTCCTAATAGGTTTGGTTTATTTCAAAATTATGATCTTTAATGACATTAAGGACGATTTTCTATATTTAGGATGATCTATTATTTACTAATTTGTAGAATTTGCATTTTAAAATCTGTTAATGTATTCTTTTAGTTCCTATTATTAGATCCCACACTCTTTTTCCCTTTACATATATATCTATATATATAAAGGAGAAAAGTGACTGACTGACTAAATGACTGACTAACTAATCACGAAATCTCTGGAACTATTCAACCTACAGACTTGAAATTTGGTAGACATGTTCCTTTGATAGAGTAAACATCAGCTAAGAAAGGATTTTCCGAAATTCGAAACGCAAGGGATGTTACGCGGGTTAAGGGCTTTAATAATAATTGTTTCCATGTTAAACTACTTGATGTACAATCTTGAATTGGGTAAGCGGATTCCTTTCAGAGAGTAGAGATCCGCTACAAAATGAGTTTGCTGAAAATCGACCCCCAAGTGGCGTTGCAGGTGCTTAGGGGCGTTATAGATAATTATTTCCATTTTTAAACTACTTGACGCACTGTCTTTAAATTTGATATATAGATTCCTTTCGTAGAATAATGATCAGTTACAAAACGGGTTTTGTGAAAACAGACTTCTAAGTGGCATTGCGGGGGATTAAGGGGCGTAATAGATAAATATATCCGTTTTTAAACTACTTCATCTACCTGCTTGAAAATTGGTAGGTAAGTAGTAAATATCCGCTACAAAATGGGTTTTGGGAAAATTGACCCCCAAGGGGAGTTGCGGGGGCGGGGGTTTAAGGGGCGTTATAAATTCCTATTTTTAAGTTATTAGACGTACAGTCTCGAAACTTAGTAAGCAGATTCCTCTCATAGGGTAGAGATACGCTAAAAATGGGTTTCATGAAAATTGCCCCCAAGTGGCGTTGAGGGGACTTAAGGGGCGTTATAGATAATTATTTTCATTTTTAAACTATTAGACGCGCAGTCTTTATATTTGATAAAGAGATTTCTTTCATAGAGTAGAGATCAGCTATAAGAAGGTTTTGTGAAAACAGACCTCTAAGTGGCTTTGCAGGGGTATAAGTGGGGTAAGAGATAAATATTTTCGTTTTTAAACTATTTGACCTACCTGCTTGAAAATTGGTAGGAATGTTTCTTTCATGGAGTAAATATCCGCTACAAAACGGGTTTGGAGAAAATTGACCCCCAAGGGGTGTTGCAGAGGGTTAAGGGCAGATATAAATAATTATTTCTATTTTTAAACTATTAGACTCACAGTCTTGAAATTTGGATAGCAGATTCCTCTCATAGGATAGAAATACACTGCAAAATGTGTTTTGTGAAAATCGACCCCTAGGTGGTGTTGCGGGGGTTCAAGGGGCGTTATTGATAATTTTTTTGCATTTTTAATTAATTGGACGCACAGTCTTCAAATTTTGCTAAGCAGATTCCTTTCATAGAGTGCAATTCCCCTACAAAATGGGTTTTGTGAAAACAGACCCAGAAGTGGCGTTGCGGGGGCTCAAGTGGCGTTATAGACAATTATCCTCATTTTTAAACTGTTAGACGTACAGTCTTGAAATTTGATAAGCAGATTCCTTTCGTAAAGTAGAGAACCGCTACAAAATGGGTTTTGCGAATATCAACTACCAAGTTTGATTTCGGGAGATTAAGAGGCGTAATCGATAAATATTTCCATTTTTAAACTATTTGATCATCCTGCTTGAAAATTGGTAGGCATGTTCCTTTCATGAAATAGAGTTCCTCTAACAAAGAGTAAAATGAAAATTGACCCCCAAAGATGTTTGCGAGGGGTCAAGAGGAGTTACAGAAAAAAATTCCAGTTTTTAATTGTTAGACCCATATACTTGAAATTTGTTAAGCATGTTTCTTTTGTTGAATAGGGATCCACTAAGAATAAATTTTAAACAAATCAAGTTCTGGGGGTTGCAGGGGGTTACTGGGACGTATTGACAAAAAAAATTACTTTTTTCGAGCTACAAGGACTATAATAATGAAATTTGGTTTGCATTTTTCTTTTGTTGAATTGAAATCCGCTAAGAGCGGTAATTTTGGAAAACGGCTCTCAACGGGATTACGGGGATATTGATAGTAAAACTTTTGCTTTTTTCTCTTAGATTTAGACTTGAAATTTAGCTTGCATGTTCAATTTACGGAGTAGAGATATACCGAAAATTGGTTTTGCGGGAATCCACTTGGTTTTGAGTTACGAAAGCATCATTCTATGCTTCAATTTTAGAGATTTTTAGAAAATACATATTAGATGAGTTCTGCCCTTTTTTTATCAACAGGTGACAGTTACTTTTCATACATAAGTATATTTTTCAATTCAATCGAATTCTTAATGCTAGGACTTATATATCAATAATTTATACATATATATAAGCAGTAAAAATTTATAAAACATCATGAAATACCCAGCGAAGCGGGCGGGTAACAGCTAGTATATATATATATATATATATATATATATATATATATATATATATATTGTCCACATTTTCAATTGTTTATAAAATATTTTCTATTTTTCCAATGAAGTTCAAACAAATTTTTTAAAACTTGTAGTAGATGACACTTGATGTTAAGACAGTTTTTCAATCATTAATTCCTTAATTATCGGTTAATTAAGTAAACTAATTATCGGGTTTCGACGTCAACATAGATTCGTCAATAATGTAACTGTTAAAACGATTACAAAAGTTGACGTCGATAGTCGGTTTTTCAGCCAAACTAGCAAAACCGGGTGTGCATTGTTACAACAATGCAGACAAATCATGCTCTTTTTTCGATTGCTACTCTTAGTTCACTGTCTCCTTATTTATATATATATATATATATTGTTCAAATTTTAAGTCTTTTATAAAATACTTTCTATTCATCCATTCAAAGTAGGAATTGCTTTATTTTTCTTTATAATACTTGTTTTATTTCAAAGAAGTATTTAAATATATTTACCAAAATGAATCCGGGGGGGGGTTAAAAAGGAATCTCTCTATAGAAGCTTTAAATTTATGTAGAGTTTTGTCTGAAGAACAACATAGACAGCAAAAATAACATTTTATTTATAAGAAAAAAAGATTTATTTTCCTTTTATAAACACTCGCACGGTAAAAGAGAGAGAATAAAATTATTCATTTATAAAGAATAAAATTATCCATTACTAAAGACATAACCGATGAATAACTCATAACAGTAATTCCTCCAAAATTCAGAAAATGCAAAATGTTTATTAATGATTAAATACGGTTCTTAACACTACATTCACTCAACCGCATTTATTATACTGCCATAGTTTTAAAACTACCCAATGTTAAGTGTTATATGTGTATATATACATATGAGGCAGGATTCAAAAGTTCTCGGATTGAGCTTATAACGTGGACACATTTTTCCAGTAGTGGGACCACGATAACATTTTTGTATATTTTTGCAATCTTCCTCTTTTCTAAAAAATTTTTTGTCCCAAATCAAAAGGTCGGGGGCTCACCCTGGCACGGCGTCGTATTTTGTAGGCGGATGCATTGAGTCGTTGGCGATAGAAAGAAATTGAGTTTTTCGAGCAAATAATGAATATTAAATCTTATATTCGTTTGGGTAAAAGTGCTATGGAGACTTATAATACTTTGAAGCATGTGTAAGGCTGTAAAACATTATCGCCAATGCAAGCTTTTGAGTGTCTTCGACGTTTCAGAGGAAGCATTGAAAGTGTCGAAGACGACAAACGCTCTGAACTCAAATAATAGAAGAGTCAGTTAATATATCTTCTGCTCCATGGCAATGTATAATGACTAAGGATCTTAACATGCATAAGGTGAGTCAACATGTGACGGATCTATACGGGTCCTTCATCAAATCCTCTTGAGAAATCTTTGGGCTATCCATTTGAATTAATCCCAACCAACCCTTTGAAGAACCAACCGTGATATGCATATTAGGTTGGTTATATAAAGTCTAGGTTTTCTAGCTAGTTAGATAGATAGAAGGAGTTATTTGGAGATTGAGATATAGAGAATCTGACTAAGAGGAAAGATTGCTAAAGAGTTATTTGAGTTATGCTGAATCTCTGACTACGAGGAAAGATTGCTAAAGAGTTATTTGAGATATGCTGAATCTGACTACGAGGAAAGATTGCTAAAGAGTTATTTGAGTTATACAGAATCTGACTAGGAGGAGAGATCGCTACCGATCAGGTATTAGAATATTTGATAGCGCATTTGAGAGATTAGATAATTGAAGATATTAAAGTGACGATTGGTCACCATAGTTAAATTACAACTCAGATATTTAGAGTAGTAGATTGATCCCGAAAAAGGAGGATTAATATATAAGACGGCTTCTCATAATTCGTGTCTCTCGTGGTGTGATCTCCTATTACTCTTATTTGGAACATCTCTTCTAGTTTGAATTATTAGAATTCTGTCTGTTTATAATTTGTGTGTTTAATAAATAGATTGAATAAATATGGCTAGTCATCCTTCACTTCCTTCCACACCTCTAGGCGGAGTTGAGAGTAGACAGCACACGTTATAAACATATCATTTCCCTGCATGTTAAACGAAGACCAATCTGCAGATGAAATTAAAAAAGCCTTCCAGGCTGAATTAAAGCACATGACTAAAATTTATTCCAGAAATGTTTCGATGACCTTTACAAGTCATGACAAAAATGTGCTGTTGCTCAAGGGTCTTATTTCGAAGGAGGATGTGTTGCAGTAGTTTAATTGGGAATATTTTTTCAATTATGGGTTCAGACTTTTGAATCCTACTTTCCATATGTGTTTGTATTATTTAACACTACTATTCAACTGCCTCAGAAGGCAGCAGAGGTTGGAAAAACTTTGGTTTTATTAATATGAAATTTAAAACTGAACTTTTAAAAATAAAAGCATGATTATATTTTCAAAGATAAAATCTGTGTCATTATAATTTTATCTACAATCTTCATTAAAATTGATTTTTTGTTACCTCGTCGAAATTTTAAAAGTCAATGGACAAAATGAAAAAGACAGATTAGAAAGTTTAGAGGTAGTGAAATATTATTAGCTCAAGAAGATTTTATCTCTTAACTCTTTGGAATAGAATTTATGTAAAACTTCGCTTACTTGTCAAAACGTTAATTGCAAATAATGAGTGAAATTTCCTAATCTTAAGTAAAAACTTTTACCAAAGGATGTCGTTCAATATTTCCAATCTTATCATGCTTTTAATCATGTAGCACATGCCAAGAGCTTTTTTTTATATCAGGATTCAATCATGATTTTAATCACCTTTTCCTAACCAAAAAGAAAGAGTTATTGATTTTTGACTTAAATGGTAGGCATATAACTAACGAATAATAAACGAAGGACAAATCACAAAAAAAGGTAAAAATATATTAGATTGGTTGGTTAATATGAAATGTTCCTTTTACACTTGAATTCATTTACTTATGAATATTTGTCTCCCTGTTTTTGTTATGCTTTTGATTTTAGCTTAATCTCCTTTGTAGTTTTACTGTCTCTTGCAAGAATTACATTTCGACAAAGATTTTATTTGTTTTGAATCCCGCAAAGCTAGGAATTCAACCGGTGTTTGTTTTATTTTTTTATATATTCATTTTATTATATATATATATATATTATGAACTTGGTAATAATGATGCAAAAGCTGCACCCAATAAAAATCAGGCGTTTCGGAAGAATACTATTAACCAGGGATTGGCGGACTTTTGCAGTGTACGGGCTACCTCAAACATTTTCAAGGTGTTTCGGTCCACCCAGTGGCGTAGGTGTGGCCCTTCTGTATTAATATTGTATATTTACTTTTCTCTTTTTAGGGTATCGAACTATTTGCAACAACTTTTTTGTAAAAAAGGGAGATATGGGAATTTTTGTTGTTGTTTTTAGATTTGCTTAGTACATTTTAAGAAAAATATGCTAACATTAAGAAGAGGGGGGGGGGAAGTATTTTTAAAATGGGAAAAATTTACAAAAAATAACATAAACTTGGACCATTCTGTACCAAATGTTTACGAACAAATTTTCAATTTTTCAATTCTGATGTGTTACTATGTTATTCATTTTTGAAATGGCCTTCAAGATAAGAGATATTTTAATTTTTACAAAAGCTAGAGCACGTTATCTTATTCATTATATGAAATTACTTCAAAAAACAGTGATTATATTAACAAAATGGACTGTAAATTTAGTAATAAAGCAGTGATTGATAAATCTGACGGTTAAAACACTTCTACTATTATACAGAACACACACAAAAAATTTCATTTAATTATTTTGAAATCTTTTCTAGCAATCGCTGTTCCCGTTCGAGAATTTAAAAAAAAAACACCTTTCGAGTAAAACGCGTTTTAAAATATGGCGTCTTGCTTAAAGTAATGGTATCTGATTTCACCTAAACATTTGTAGTTTTGGTTCTAGTGAACAGGAAATAATAAACGGTATTTTTATAAAGGTAATAAGAGATGGCCTATAAAATAAAATCCTAAAAAAAATTTGTCAATTTTTATCAAAATTCACAATTTTAGGGTAGTTGGATACCTTAACACTTGTTTACAGCATTATACCTCTCTCTTTTAAAATATGACAGAATACTATTTTTACTACAAAAATATAAGTAAGACAAAATTGTCAAGGTGAATGGTTGAAAAACTATGAGCGACTGCTACACCGTGGACGTTTTCAATGGAGCGAGTACAGAGCATACGTGGTCTGATGAATCTGAAACCGATTCATGTACTTAATTTGTTCGATACCCAGTCCCGCGCTATCACGGGACATGACATTAACATGTGAACACTATCTCGTGAAAACGCGGGATGTGGGATGAAGTCTCAAGAGCCAATCCCAAGTTGTCATGAGAAAAGCTAATCGCGCGCGTAAACATTTATTCTGAACTTCTGTCAGCGTGCGGGGAAAAATTCATGTATACGGCTGGCATCGCAGTAATTGCCTATCCCCACACAGTGGCAGTGAACGTGTTAAGCAACAGTGTTCGCTTTCAATGAAGGCACATACAGGGTGTCCCAAAACGAAAGCATAAACTCTGCACAGCTAAATCCCTCGTAGGGAGTACATAAAAACTGCCCAAAGAAGCGTTCCTGATCCATAGTTTACGAGAAAAATACGAAAAACAAAGTATAACGTCACTTCCGGTGCAAGAAAAAACACTTTATTGGACATATCAACAGCAGTATATGCACAATTTAAGGCAGATGTTCAAAATGTCCACCGTGCATGTCGAGGCAGGCTTGAGCTCGCCGTGGAATGGCTGTCATCACACGTCGCACCATCGTGGGGTCCACCGAAGTATAAGCAGCATGCAGACGAGCAACTAAGTCCATTTGTGTTGTCACTACGTCTTGATACACCAGTTCCTTGAGATGGCATGTCGCAGTAGTCACAAGACATGTCGCAGTAGTCACGAACGGAATATATGGCCACTATACGAAGACTACCGGTAGCTGCAAGATGCAGCCTTTTAAATACCAGTTCAACGGTGGCTTAACGACATTCCACGGCGCGCGCATGCATGACGCCACATGTGCGACGAACGTTTTGAACATTATCGTCTGGAAAGATATGCAAATACTTTTGTTGATATGTCCAAAAAAGTGTTTTTTTATTGCACCGGAAGTGACGTCTTACTTTGTTTTTCGTATTTTTCTCGTAAACTATGGATCGTACAGGAATGCTTTTTTGGGCAGTTTTTATGTACTCCCAACGAGGAATTTATCTGTGCAGAGTTTATGCGGTTGTTTTGGGACACCCTGTATATGTCGCCTACACATTTATCGAATCATTTGCTTAAGTAAGTGCAATCACATCAATTGTGAAAAATCGATTTACCAGTCTCGCCCGCGTCAGTGTTCCATAAATGTTTCTTTTAGTATGCGCGTCTTAGGTTTTACTGTAGGCGGTCCCTCAAAATGTTTTAGCGGTTCACCGGTTGAGCGTGATCGACTTAATGCCTAAACCTGCTGTTAACGATCAAGAAGTGAAAAAAATTGGATATGAGAAAAAAAATTGATCATGGAGATTTTTCCCAACAAAATGAACCCCATGGAAGGCCCGAAACATCTGTGAATAATATATTATCGTTTAAAACACTAAAAAACACCCTTTAAAACTAAGCGAACTAAGTTGTAACTTAAACTTTTATTTGCCAAATCTGGAAATGAGATCTGAAATTTGTCGCCTGATGCCGGAAGAGATCTGCAAATGGGAAATCTTTAATCCTTATTATCCTAAACAGGAAAATGGAACAAAATTATGAAACTATTGTATTGTCATCGGTCCGTGACAAGTGTGCCAAATTTCGAATTAATCTGACATTTTAAAGTGGGTAAAAATTAAATTGAAAGGTTGTTTACATACAAGTGAAGCTTATAAAAGGGTGTTAAAATGATGCTCTGAAAGCATTAACGAAATCTATTCTAACTAGATGCATGATGAAATGCTTGAAAAATTGAAAATTAAACATACATCTCCTATTAATCGACTTGGTCCAATACGACAACACACACACGCTAGGTTTCATACGTCGTACAAAACAAATGCGATAGTAGATGATTCAAAATATGGTATTTTGCAACAACCAGCTTGTGACGGATCTATACGGTCTTTTACTAACCTCTTCTATTTTTCTTAAAGCAATTTATTTATTTCAACCATTCTTCACCGAGAGCCAGGCGTGATTTATGCAAATAAGATACATTACATAAGTTCGGTTTTCGCGAGTTAAGAAGCAAAGCGATAGAAAGGGAGAAGTCAAGTGAATTAAAGATCGAGAAGTTGACACGAAGTTGTTGACAAGTCTTCACAGCCTGATACTGTAGATATACGCGAAGAGAAACGGATTGAAAATAGTGAAATTATTATTACTAAGCGTGGGGTCTTCATTAATTCTTCCAGCCATTAAAAGGGTCTGCAGACGTCACGATTGAACCGCCGTAGTAAAATATAAGGTCAGTGATTTTGTTTAAGCAATTCAGATTATTCGCACGTGGCGTAGCTGTAATTGTGCGCGTTTAAGCTTTCCTAGATTCAGTTGAGAGAGATTCTGTATATTCCGCTAATATTGATTCCCCCCTTCTTACTCCACTCTCTATTATTTATCTTAATTTGAATTGTGTTCTTTCTGATTTATTTACTGATAAGCATCAATAAATCTGTTTGAATTGCAATTATGTCTTTTGATCATTTAAGTCCGCCTACACATCCAGCCGTATTTTCAGATAGACAGGAAGGTATTAGTGTAAGGGGTGGCCTTAGGTCACTAGAAGCTTATTCACTGTATCTTTCGCCCATCGACTTTCATTATTTTTACACAACTCCTACTATTAGTTCACTCTCTTCCTATAAATATATGTTCAGGCGTGACCGTTGAAAGGTATTTCTTTATATGATTACTATTTTTTATGATTGATGTTGCTGATTTAATATTATTGAGGAGGCAGTCTTGGGTTAGTTATTCTTGTTTATTATACGCTGAACACGTAGACACACATATCGACGGAATCACAAAGAAACATACACACGCAAGAAAAATACACAAACGCTAACTGCAGCCAGTTACATGATTAAAGACAAAGACGGAAGAGAAGGGTCCCCAGAAATCTCGGTGTATATATAGGCAGTTCAAATCACATGATCTGAGTGGGTGGATAGATGTAGTTCAAAATACTCTCGTTAGGCGGCTAGCGAAATTATTATTAAAAGTGGGTTCTGAAGGGATGTACCATAGATAAATAAAAAAAAAACTATTAAAGATTAAATTACTAGGAATTATCACATATATATATATATATATATGTGGGAATTTCCACATAAACCGCACGTTAAAGGGCGCTGGCGACGCGAGCCACCAGCGAGCGAAGGGACTAGAGAGGGATGAGCGAGCGGGCGGTCTCGACGAGGAGGTCTGAGAGCCAACGCTGCTGGAAGAGAAAGCAACCGGGTACTGGCCGAGAAGGGACCAGCTATCCTATGCTAGAAGTGGTGTGACGCGAAGGTCACCCATGCTTCACCTGAACTCCATAAGCCATCGTGAACTGTATAAGAACGTTGTTACAATTGTGTTCTGTGGTATAATAAGTGTGAAGAGACTGAGAAACTGCTGTTGAGTACGAGAAGAAGTATTTGTCTAAACGTTATTAATCATATATCTGTGTAGTAGTGTGTAGTCCTGTAACAAGTGTCCACATTAAACGTTAGTATTAGTCAAAAGCAGTGTCGTCAATAAATACCCCTAGAACTCCGTGTCGTAACCCCATATATATATATATATATATGTAAGGATAATTAAATCCCCTACTCAACTTTTATTTACTGTTACATCTTCAAGTATTTAATTGAGTATCCACTTCTTATTGAAGAACAGATGGCCCTAAACAGAACTTTTATCCCTGACCATTAATTTTCATTACCTTGTTAGCTTCGGAATGAGTTGGAAGGGTGGGTGTAGTTTACCACAGTAGACTTGTGTTCTTGCCGAGCCAGAGAAGATACTCCTGAGGCAACCACCGATAGGGGGCTTCATCAGCGGCGGCCGTGCATCGTCGGGCGGCTAAAGTCACCTGTGGCCGCCTCACGCGAGGCTCGGCCTCAGCTCCCGTCTAGAGCATTCCTTCCTCACGAAGACTCTCACGAGAGAGCTTGACTGTATCCATCCGATAGCTCTATCGGGATCCGCTCTCCCAGGGCAACGAGTTCGTAGAGATCACCGCCGATTTCATTGGGGTCAATGGGGCCATTCGCCAATTCAAGCAGCTCCGCATGCCCATCACTTCTTACTCCTCCACCATGTCCATTGAGCGTGCATGCTCTATGAAAAGCCAGAATTCTATGGACAGTGAGACACCGGCCATCGCCTTGGCTGGCGTAACGCCCGAACAACCTTTGTCCGAAGGACACAAGAAAGAAGCCGCCATTGGGTTTCCACAAGCCTAGCGTCAGCTACCGACTGGACAGACGGAACGCCCTCTTCGAGTTGCGGAAGAGAATTGCCTATGCCTTCGTCATGGCCATGTTCGGAGACATGTGTTTTTTTATGTTGTTGTTTTTAGATTTGTTTAGTACATTTTAAGAAAAATATGCTGATATTAAGAAGATAAAAAGAAATTTTTAGTTCTACTGGAAAAAGGGTAAAAATTTATAAAAAATAACATAAACGCGTCCATTCTGGACCAAAAGTTTATAAACAAATTTTCAATTTTTCTATTCTGATGTGTTGCTATGTTGCTTCAGGATAAGACATATTTTAACTTTTACAAAAACTAGAGCACTATTATACAGAACATACGCAAAACATACAACAAACTTTTTGAGCAATAGCTGGCCCCGTTTCAGCATTAAAAATACATATTTCGAATGAAACACGTTTTAAAATAGGACACCACCACCACCTTGCTTAAAGTAATGGCATCTGCCTTTCCTAAAACACTTGTAGTTTTTGTTCTAGTGAACGTAAAAAAATAAACTTGATATTTTTGCATAGCTAAAAAGATGGTTTATAAAATAAAACCACAAAAAAGATTTTACGGTATTCGGATACCTTAAGGATGGAATTCTCAATTTAATTATTATTATTTTCTTCAGTGCTGTAAAATAATTATAAAAATATTCTCTTTTAAATATATTCTTTTAAAACGTCCTATAAGATAAAATCATGAAAAAATTTTCAATTTTTGGCAAAATTCACAATTATAGGGTAGTCGGATACCTTAAGACATTTATTACAATCAAGTCTGAAAATTGCTTCTGTGTAACAAAGTGTAAAATTAGGTACCTACGTATTATACCATTGACCAATTTCATCGAATCAAAACACGTCGCCAAATACCACGATGTTCAGAAAAAGCAGAAAAACCGTCGCCGTGCATGGTCGCATGTAGTAAGAATAGCGATGAAAGCATTTGGCGACATCTTTAGAACTGGCGACCTGTTATGATTGGGGAAAATTGGAGATGACAGTATACGTAAGAACCAAAAAAAAATGAAGGAATACGGTGGAACTATAAATATAACTTGTTATTCAACAATTACAGACATACGTAATTTCAACATTTATACGTGTTTTGAATATTTTTAAACATTATATGTCACAAAAATAAATTTAATTACTTCCTTTGCTTTTTTTGTAGGTAAAATGAATACACATAATGTCTTTCACTCAACTATGAATCTTTTAGTATATGACAAAATGGAAGATGAAAAAAAAACATTTTCCGCTCCTCAAAATCGTTTGCATTACAAACCTATTTTTCATGATTCTATTGTAAATGAACCTGTCAAAAAGCTACAGCTAACGTTTATGTGTCTCTCTTTCATAGACTATTTTCCTCTCTTTTTCTATTTTTCTTTGACAAAATGACTTTTAGACTGATGTTATGACATTATCAATAGCAAGGTCAGAACTAAAAAGGTACGTGTGTTTTCGCAAGAGGAAATGTGATAGAAACATGGGAAACAGCTTCTATTGTATAGTTCTAGGTGATATTTGGGATATTCAGTAAGAGTTTTCATGTGGAAATAGTAATACAACTATGCCCTATAACGTTTGGAAATCTCTGTCCTTTTCAGAAAAAAAGATGTTATGAAATTTCAATTAAATTGCATAAACTAAAATTTTTAAGAAATAGGAAAGTCTTTTAAAAGAGTGGATGCAATGGTTTATACAATGCAACGGTGAAACAGAAGGGAGATTTCTATTTATTAATAAATTTTAATAAATGAATTTAATTACGAAACTTTGTAAAGACAGTAAGCGATTAAAATGCTGTTGTATTCAGTGGGGAATATTCGAAATGAAATGTATAATTTGCTTTAACACTATATTCTTGCGAATAAAGCATTTTAATTTTTAAAAAATTTGATTTTTTTCTTCAAATTTCTGTCAAATTTTTTTATGGATTAAAAAAATGTTGCGTAGAATTGAAACAAACACAAAACTCACTCAAAAAATAAAAATTCTTTTTGTTAAATGTTTAATGAACTATCTTTATTTGTGCATCCCAAGACTGCAGAAAATAGACTCAAAATATTCTAAGACTATAAGTTTTCTAAGTAGAGTTTTAAAACAAATGCTGAGGCAGAGAAATTATTTTCTAGAGACTTTAAATCAGGCTTTCGAACCATAATTGTTTTCGTTTCGGTTCCACTAAAAATATATCGATTCAGTTCCGGTTTTCATTCTGCCAAAAATGACGAATTTTGGTTCTGTTACGAATGAATAATTTTATTTTATTTATATTCTTATTTGTACTAAAATTTAATTCTATCGTAAACAAAAAATGTAATTCTATCTAAATTAGAAGGTTCTCTCTTTTTTTTAAACTTTTACTCTGCGTGAATTGATACAATTAACCAGAATGTGCGATACTGAACGGTGAGCAGAGAACGGCGAGATTGATTGCCATTATCAAAATCGCATTTGACAACTAGGTTCATGATTATGTCGATTATGTGTACCCTCCTCGCTTGCAGCTAACGTCAAGCATTTGGCCTCGCAATAGTTATGAAAAAAATGTTTATTTATTTATTTAACAAATGAAAATTGCCTCTAATTATCAATACATCTTCTAATGTGGTTTCACTGCGATTATTTCTATTGCCTCGGAGAAAAATTTCAAACCTAAAACTTCCTTTCAAGCTGACACTTGTGTAAGCTGGAGCTTCCCAAACCACTTTTGCAATCTTACACAACTGTAGATAGGTAATTTTATTCTCATCCGGAAATAAAAATTTTTTTATATCGAACTATCGTACGTTTATAAAAATTGTTTAAAATGAATTCAGATATAATCTTGAAGGAAAAAGGGATTTATGTGTTTTTATATTGCCAATTTTTTTTAAAAAAAAAGTCTAAATCATCTTTATTTCCTTTGCTTTCAGTAGAAGATTGTGCTCAATAGCTTACGTTTGAAATGGATTTATCCAAAAATTGTAATTTGTTCGAAATACCCTTTAAAGTATCCGACTACCCCTAAATTGTGAATTTTGCCAAAAATTAACAATTTTGTTTTGTGATTTTATTTTATAGACCATCTTGTTAGCTGTATAAAAATACTGTTTATTATTTTCCGCTCACTGAAACAAAAACCACAAGTGTTTTAGTAAAAGCAAATATGTCATACTTTAAAACGCGTTTTACTCGAAAGGTGTTTATTTAAATGGTTAAACGGGACCACCAATTGCTCAAAAAGCTTTGAAAACAATTAACTGAAATTTTTTTGTGTTTGGGCTATATAATAGTAGAAGTAGTTTAACTTTCAGATGTAGCAAATGTTTTATTCCAAAATTTACAGTCCCTTATGTGAATATAATCACTGTTTTTTTTGAGCAATTCGTTATAATAACTAAGATAAAAAAAGTCTTCTGGTTTTTGTAAAAATTAAAATATCTCTTATTCTGAAGATTCTTTCAAAAATGAATAATATAGCAACACATCAAAATTGAAAATTTGTTCATAAACCTTTGGTACGGAACGAGCCGAGTTTATGTTATGTTTTGTAAATTTTTACCAATTTTTTCCCATTTTAGTAATAATAATTTCTTTTTCTTTTCTTAGTTTTAGCATATTTTTCTTAAATTGTCTAAACAGATCTAAAAACCACAACAAATCCCCATATCTCCATTGTTCTAAAAAAGTGTTGTTGCAAGCAGTCGGATACCTTAAACGTATTTCATTGTATATGACAGGAGGAAATAATGAATAAAATTAATACGGTTAGAACAAATAATATCCTTGTTGCGCGACGCACGGTTCGACTGTGAGGGCAAGTTTTCTAATTAATTATTAACCCTTTGATTTCTGCTCCTTAAACAATTTCTGTTCCATTGCCCTTGAGATGAGCTTTCATATATTACGAATAACAGACTGAGAAGCGGAGGAAAAGTGAATTTGAAATCCAAGCCACAGCCATTCAAATCTCAGAGAAGCGCCAAAGACGCGACTGTAACATTTCTCCATTACTCTCCATCCATACACAAAGGATATATTTGCGCGGCTGGCCGCGCATAAATATTCTGACTACTTAGCAGGAATTGCGTCGTATTTATCTTTCGATTACGGAGGGACTTGAGGAGGGATTTCGTTTATAGATGAGGTAAAGAGATACTGGAATACACACATAAATATTTGGATGACGACAGAATGATAACGCTTGGAAATATTTATTGATTTCGGAAATTATATTGCGACCTTCCGACTTGTATTGATTTTACATCTCAGTGTTTGAAGGAATATAAAAGGAGTTGCGTACTTAAAATTTAATTTCCAATTAAAGTTTTGTGTCTGAATCTAAGATGTAGACTTTGTAGTTAGGAGGTCACTACATTCTGAAAAGACTGTAGATTTAAACAAAATTTGGTTGATACAGACAATATCTGTGTTGTTATTAACCTCTTAATTGGACAAGTTTGGTGCCCAAAAGGTTTTAAAAAAGGCACAATTTTTTATTGTGTATAACTCAGTGTTCCTCAAACTGTGGGGCGCCTCCCCCCCTAGGAGGGCGTGATAACCTTGGGAGGGGGGCGCAAAACATATTGAAAAGTCAAAAACAAAAGATTATTTTCTTAAAAAAAATATTTATTTACTGAAGTAAGCAAACAAAATATATTCTGAAATAATAAAAAATAAAATACACAATTACACTGACATAATACACTTATAAATGTATCAGTCAAAATATATTTTGCAATTTATTTAACAATTCTAAGTTAAGGACAGGTTTAATAATTACCAGTGACCCCATGGGCTTGCCAAATTAACACTTATCTTGATATAATTTTTGAACTTTTTAAATAATTACTTTACTGCCGATTTAAAGTTACGTGATTTGCTCCCCAATACCACTGTTTTCCACGTAGGTACGCGTATGTGATGTATGGGGGAGGGGGGCTTCTCAATAAGCAAACTCTCTGAAATTAGTAAATCCTTCGCCAACACTGCCAATGTCATTTTATTGCATTCCAAAACCTTCTGAATTTTATTTATGGATAGCTGTGTTCAGAATGACGTATATATACGTTCGGAACAATTAACGCTTTGACCGAGCGAGAAATTTATATACGCCGGTGACACTTAAAAGATTAACGCCAGAAAATAGATTTTGCTTCAAGGTAGGGTATAATATTGAATTCAGTTCATTGTTATTGTATGGAAGGGAGTCGCGATGAAAACTCTGATTGAAAGTTGGGTTGCAAACATTTAAAGTTTGAGAAGCACTGGTATAGCTAATCACCACGCTTAATAGAATGAGAAAATGGAATAATTTTATTCCAATTTTAAATTTTATCGTTTTTACACCATTTTTTATTTTACAATTGTGGAACAACAAAGACTCTTTAATGTTCGATTTTTATAAGTACATTCTACGTGCTATGAAAAAATTTTCCTGTATCTTAAGAAATTTTTTATCTTTGTACTTTTTCAAACAGTTGAAGGTTTACTGTGTGTGTATGTTCCTCTGAAGAATAAACCAAATAATCAGCAGACAGTTCTGAATCTGTATCCAAATGTAAAA
>BMAO01007562.1:0-83080 GCA_019973975.1 Trichonephila clavata | reverse complement strand
CCTAGAACTTTGTTGATAACGATTGAAAATTGTAAAAATCTTCAATTATTATAAACGCGTTGTCGAAAATTTATGAAATCCATGTTTTTATTTGAATTTTCCTTGCGTATTCAATGCAAAATATCTTTAACCGTGTGTGATTTATATTTCTTCCCTAGCTCTGTTGGAGAGCAGGCATGGTTAATATATGATTGCAAACAATGTACAAATTTGATTTTATATTATGTTATTGGCGTCATTAATAATACTTCCAGGTGTCTGTTACATTTTGAATGTAGACAGTCACCTTAATTATTTTGTGATGCATTGCATTGCTATTGAGCTGTATCTTTTATGATAGCGTTAATTTTGTGAGTATAGTTTATTTTTTCATTTAGTTTGTTTTTCTTATTTCTCAGTGCAATTGGTGAGAATTCTGTTCTGTCAATTAATCTTTTTTTGAATTCAAACTATATTGTGAAATTGACCTGTTTGGAGCGATTTGTTCAAGTGAAATGAACCCCCCCCCCCCATTGCGTCAAAATTGAGTTATGTTGATTGATTTCGATACAAGGCGTAGATAGAGTAGACAGTAGAAAGAGTATTTGGTTGCCTCCTATTATAGCCCACCCCTGGATTTTGTGCTTTTTTTGTCGCCAGGAGCGATAAGTTCGCCAAGCTTGCAACCCTTCTTTTTTAATTCTTCAAAATTAAAGACCATTTTTAGTGACCGTTAGGTGTCTGCAACTAGTAATTTCCGTTAATTACGTTGGTTTCGGCAACCCTACTAACTATGCACGAGTAGTAAGGACCGTTACTATTTGATGCTTTGCTGTTATTCCGCTAGTACGTGCGATTGCCGGTTATTGTTTTCTAGACGAAAGCAAGGTTTATTTATTTATTTTTCAATTTTTTGTAAAAAGGTGGTAATTATTGGATGGAGCTTTCGGAAAAAATAGTTAAAATTATGAAGATGCCGTTCGAAAGGAGGAAAAATCCGCATGATGTAAGGAAAGGTACGTGGTTTGGCAAAAGCCGTTACAGTAATTTTAGAATGTGTTTGTCTTTTTAAGAAGCTAAATCATTCAGTATTTTGTTCATAAAGTTTTAAATTTTTCTCCTTCGAATATCGATTTAATCTTTTTAGAATGTTCTTAATTTTCTATTTTTCAAACAGTTGAAAGAAATTTCCGTTTTTGTGGTTCGGATATCCGTCTTTTTTTTTTTTAGGATGCCCTTAATTTTCTACTTTTAGAAGCTAAATCTTTCATTAATTTGTTCTTATTTATTTTTTTTAAACTCTTAATTTTCTACTTTGTAGCAGTTAAAAAAGAAATTTCGGTTTTTGTCGTTCCGATATCAGTTTTTTTTTGTCCTTAATTTTTCCCCCTGCTTTTAGAAGCTGAATCTTTCTTTAATTTGTTCTGAACGTCTAAAAAATTGTTTTCCTCAATGGAACTTCGATTCCTTCTTTTCGTAATGTTCTTAAATCCATACTTTTCAAAAGTTAAAAAAAGAATTTTTCGTTTTTGATCTTTAGATTTCAATTTTTACTTGTTAGAATGCTCCTCATTTCCGATTTTTAGAAGCCGAGATTTTGCTGAATTTCTTTTTTAACGTCAGTAAAATTTCTCTTTCGATTCCTTTTTTTTCCCGGAATGTTTTCCCTTTCCTACTTTTGAAAAGTTTAAAAAATACCTATTATTTTCAGAAGCTCGTATATTTTCTTAAAGCTCTGTTTTCCATTTTTGCTCCTTCGGACAAAACGCCATGTTTTTCCCAGTTGGCCTGAACTCGACTTTGAAAAACGCGCTTGGCGCCATGTTGGCGCGACTTGAAAAATTTTTTTCGCCGAGGGGTGGACTATAATAGGAATTTACCATTAAGATGAATATTAAAAAAAAAACCGTTCCAAGAGTTTCATTCTTGCGCAAAATCTTCACCAGCTATATTAAAGCAATTTGTTCCTCTGATAAATATAAATATAACTAAACATTTGGGGTATATTTTTTTAATTCGTAACTTTTAAGCTAACTTCTTCTGAATAAATAACTTTAAAAAAGTGTTTTTTTTTTTCCATTGAATACTTGTTAATTGACCTAAACAAAATAATGTCCCGATTTGAGTCAAAGAATAAATGGTCACCTTAGGTATGACTTTTTTGTTATAAAAAAAAAATATGTGTGAATATACATAAACAAAACTTTTCTAATTTGTTAACAGAATACTCCAAGTTATATGGTATTTTTGTTCTTATGTTATGAATCTAAAATTATTTACATTGTGGGGAGGTGCCAAGTTTGAAAATAAATTTAAAATGGCTCTCCTTGAGGTCAAAGGGTTAATTTTACAATGCTTATGGGTAGACATTTTGTGTTGCTTCATTGTCTGTGAAGATACAAAAATTGTCTGGAGTGCCTACTCTAGAACAGCAGTTGCCAACCTTCAGCACTCCATGAACCAGTGATAACTTTAAAAGTATGGCAGACCACTAAAGTTATATTTACGTCTATTTACATTTGCATACACCTGAAAATAAATTTCATGAAAAACAATAACAAACCGACAATCAACAGACTGAAGTGTTTTGCCACTAATTTACAATGGGTTACCCAAGTTGACTTTCAAGTTTCGATGGAAAATGAAAAAATTACTAAACTCAGGAAATTTGCTAAAAGTGGTAACTACAAGTTTTTATTAAAGTATAATCCATAATATGTTTTTTGTTGCTCATCTTTTTTTAAACTGAATCTTCACAAAAGGGTAAATAATATCTCAATTTTTCAGTGGACCATAAAAATTAGTGACTGCTGCTCTGGAACACACCCCAACGGTACTTATGTATTAGCATCACCGTAACAAAATTGGTGCCGTGCGTATTGCACCTTAATATCTAAACAATAAAGATTCTAACATTTTTCATGAAAAAAAAAATCAGACTTGGTTGGAAAATGGTGTGATTTGCATGGAGGCAATTTGGTTGTGCAGTGATGCTAATATTTAAATACCCAGACACCAAATAATTGTCCATGTGTGAAGCAGTCTGTGTTTAGATATAAGCCACTTTGTTTTAAGGATAGGCTCTTAAATTTGTTAATAACAACTGCTAATGCTAATCAAATAGTGAATTGCAAAAATCTTCCATCAATACTTTGTCGTAGATTTCTGCTGCGAAATCTGTGTTTATATTTGAATTTTTCTTGCATATTTGACTGAAAATTTCTTCAGCCCCTCATTGCGTTGGAATTGAACTGTGACAATTGATGTACAATAAAAATTAAATATTTCATTAGCATTTTTTAATTTTTTCCCTTTCTTTTTGTTTGATTTTTCCTTTTTTTAATGTTTTGAAATTTTATAGGTTTTTGTTTTAACTTTTTTTCTCTTTTTTAAGTGCAGTCAGTTAGCTACACTACATAAAAATAATGCCTTGCAGGAAATCAAATTTAAATTGTCATACTCACAAGGCAAAAACAGCGCAATGAGTGTAATTGCACATCAAACTGAGGAAGAACGGGCATCAGCAAACGAGAAAAGCTGACAAAGAATGGCATAAACAGATGTTGAGGGCGCAGCAGAGCAACAGGTAGCCAGGCTTGAGGATGCACATTTACGAGCACAGCATTCATGTTTTCAACATCAGATTTGCTCTGTTCTCGACAAAAGGAACACAGTAGGCTGCGAAGGGTCAACCAGAAACAGCACATCAGCATCAAACATGATTTTGTGATGAGCAATCACACAATAACAGTCACCTTGCATTCTGGTACAACCCAGTGGAAGATTATAGGTTGAGCCACCATTTTCTCATTAGTACAATGACTGAAGTATATCCTTATTGCAATGCTCTGTAATTTAAGGGAGAAACAAAAGGAATGTTTTGTACCACTGGAAAAATTAAACTGCCTCAACTTGGAGAACCACCAGAGCCATTAAAAACTTTGCTTGCTAGATATACTGCAGAATCAAAACATTTCCTATGTAACATCAGGAAATACAATTCATGTTTCCAAATGATATTGTTTGGAGAAATGTGCATTTGTTAACACACCTCTGATTTAACAGAAATATCCATAAGCATTGTAAAACTCACCCATTACCCTCGAGGAATCCAGAGTAGAGCCATTTAAAGTTTATCTTTAAACTTGAGGTCTCCACTATGAATACAATGTAAATAAATTTAGGTTCATAACATAAGGACAAAAATAAGTTGCAATAACTTCAAGTGTTTGGTTAACAAATTACAAATGATATCAGTTAAGTAAAGTTTTGTGTATATCTATACATTTTTTTTTATAGAAAATCATACCTCCATTGCAAATATTTAAATACTACCTTTCATGGCCCGGCGTTGCACGGGCTTATACCGATGGTATAACTTAATCCCCATGTTAATTTCCTCCTTTTATTCTAACGGCAAAACTTTTGTGGGGTTTCACGCGTACGATGTGAGTGCATGTCCCGTGAGTGCGTGTCATGGCTTTGTCGCTTAACATTTTTTTCCCCTTCTTATCACAAATTCTCGATCCTAGTACCACTGAAGACCCGCAGTGTAGGGGCGATGCACGTAAAATCTGTCGAGAGCACTTGACTATGGTTCAAAATTACGTGAACCGTCCCTAAAAGGCCTCGTGTAGCAGTGGGACGTTAATATTCACTCAATCTTCACAAATTCAGCACTTCCAATATTATTTTCCAAAATTACTTTGATTTCTTTCCTCTCCGCTTAGCCCGGCATTGCACGGGCTTTTATCGAGTGAATAACCACCCTCATGGAAAAATTTCGTGTTTCCCTCAGGCCGATAGCACTTGTGTGTGTGTGTGCGATGTGAGTGATTTCTTTAACTATGTCATAAAAACTCCCTTTTTCGAAATTTGTTCTTGCGTTGGTGTGGTGTGGTAATTCTTAAAGATGGGTGAATGCTCAGGTGTCGTCCTCGTCACTTGAGTATGGTTGAAAATTTCGAGGTCCGTCACCAAAAACCCTTGAATAGGCAAACAGTGCGAATTTAAAAATCACCCACTCACTTTCCAATTCTTTCCTTTTCCTGAGTGAATAACTTCATCCCCATGGAAATTTTGTGTTTTCCTCAGGTTAATAGCACTTGTGTGTACGCGCGATGTGAGTGATTTCTTTAACTATGTCATAAAAACTCCCTTTTTCGAAATTTGTTCTTGCGTTGGGTGTGGTAATTATTAAAGATGGGTGAAAGCTCAGGTGTCGTCCTCGTCACTTGAGAATAGATGAAAATTTCGAGGTCCGTCACCAAAAATTTTCGAATAGGCAAACAGGGTGAATTTTAAAATCACCCACTCACTTTCCAATTCTTTCGTTGCAATTTTTCATTTCCCGGAAACGAAAATGTAGTCTTTTCAAAAATAGTTGTATGCTGAAAAAAAGACAGAAAGTATAAATTTTTCAAATTACAGAATTTCACTACTATTTTAATTCTTGGAGTAAAATTGTGAGGATTTTTTGAAATATTCCGACACGGGGGAAAAAAGTTTCATGCAATTACCTTCATAAAAGAAGAAATTATTAAATGATTGATTTAAGTATTTTATTAAAATTTGTTCAAAAAAGTTTTTGGCTTTTTTTTAAAAGTTTTAAATTGAAAATTTCGAAGTCCGTCGCCAAAAAACTCTAGGAGTAGGTGAACAGTGCGACTTTAAAAATCCCTCACTCACATTTCAATTCTTTCGTTGCAATTTTTTAGGCCCCGGAAACGAAAATGTAGCTTTTTTAAAAATAGTTGTATGTTGAAAAAAGACAGAGAAGTAGAGAAATTTTTAAAATTACAAAATTTCACTACTATTTTAAATCTTGAAGTAAAATTGTGAGGATTTTTTGAAATGTTCGACACACGGAAAAATAGTTTCATGCAATTATCTTTACGAATGAAGAATTTATTAAATGATAGCTGAAATGCCCGTTCTTCGCACGGATTAAGTTTTAAAAACCAAAATTGATCTATTATAGCAATCAAAATATTTTTTTAGGGAGGGTAAAGCCCTGTATTAAGAAGTATAACCAAAAATTAAAAATATTTTTTTCAAATGAATGTTCACATTATAAATAATTAAAAACAAATTGCAATTTGGCCTAAAAATAAATAATTTAACAAAAACAAATATTTCAATGTAAGAGAAAATTAGCATGCTAAAGAGAAAAAAAAATATGAATGAATGCAAATAAAAATAAAAATTATTAGAAATGTGATAGCAGTAGTAAGTTTCTGCTATGGGAACTATGGGTGAAATAACTTGCAATAGATAAACCGAAAGAAAAAATTAATGATGATAAAGTGATTCTCACCAAATGCTATCATAAATAAGAAACATTAGGAAACTTTTAACTGAAAAAAAATTAAATTAGTATTATATAAGGTATGGGTGCAATGCTATCTAACATCTCTGTAATACATTTAATATAGAGTATTAAATGTAATTAGTATGAACTAAAACCAAAAAATCTACCTAAAACAGATATAACAGGTCCCCATTGAAATAGCCCAGAACCAACAACAGTACTAAATGAAACAAATAATAAACCATGTTGCTAAAAAATTAACCATTACAAATGATACAGTTTTCTGGTTTGCAAGATTGTCAGAAGGGTAAAGTTAAGTCATGATGAAAAATCTGTTCAAGGAGTGCATCTCATCATAGTTTCAGCGCATAGCCCCTTTTTTGTTAAAAAAAAATTTCTGATTTTTTTCCATTTAAAACAAAGATGAGTTCTTATCGGTCATAGGGACCATAAGGCAAAAAACAGTGACACTCAAAAAAACATTGTACATTCAGGTTTCTCATAAATAGGAAGCATTATCTTCAATATATTACCAACATGTTAACAGCAATTAATTTGAATTTGGTGTCATTTTCTTTCTGTTATATTTTAAGCAATATTTTTCTACAATGAAGAAAACATTGAATATGCCGGTGAAGGAAGAATAGCAATAATCTTTATTTTCAACGACAGAAAATGGCATGAGAATAAAAGCAGGCGAGAAGTGAAGGTGTAGTTTCATTGATTGTAACAAAATACCCCTTTGATATTTGTATCATGATCTAAGATTCTGTTTATAAATAGCATCACAAATTATTGTTCCGCTTAAAAACTCAATTTTGAACACACAAAAAACACACACACACATTTAATAAAATCTTAAATATTTAAAATTGATAAAAGAAATAAAATAAATACATATCAAAGTACCCTTACATATAGTAATTATAATATTAATTCAAACCAAAAAGCTACTTTAAATAGATAAATTAACGTTTGATTTGGAAGAAACTACCATAAGTAGCTCAGAACAAAAGAAGCATGTCAAAAAGTCTTATATGTAGATAGAAATTCTAATTTAAATCACAACATTAGCAATCAGTTAATCCTTATTAGTTAGAAATGAATGTCCTTTTCTTTAGTTACATTTTTCTACTTTTTTGTTACAATTGAAAAACATGGAATTTGCCAATAGAAGGAAAAGGGTACATATTGGAATAACCGCAACAAAATTTGCACCACAATATCAAAATAACAGATTCTTATATGTTTTATATGAAGAAAAAGTCAAATTTTGGTGAAAAAAGTGCCGCTTTGACTCTAATACATAAGTATCAGGAAAAGCAGTACCCTTTTTATTTTTCAATGGAAGGAAATGTTGGTGCTAACCTTTTATCGCACCAATGCCAACGTTCAAAATAACTCGCCAAGTTGGCAACGCTGATTTCAAATGTGTTTTATGGACTCAATTGGCAACCATGTGCTTCATTTCATGTAATGTTGTAATAATAATAGGTTGTGACAATATATGTAAGAATTGAAATGTCATAGGAAGATGTTTTGGTACTTATGTATAATTGCAACAATTGCCAACTCTATTAATAACTCACGAAGTTGGCAACCACGATTTCCTAAATGTCGTCTTCCTATGTGTGCCATATGCTTTGTTTCATATAATGCTGCCAATAGGTTGTGATCATACTTATTATTTTAACCAAATCGTCATGCTATGCAGTTGGAAGTAGGCAAGAAGTACTGCTGAAATGTACTGATATAAGCTATTAGGATGGAAGTAGGCAAGACATACCGTTAAAGTGTACTAATATTCAGGCGATGTTTTAGTTCCAAGTTTTACTTACTTACCAAGTTACACTTACCTTCTGTTGCCGTGATATCAACATCAGATGAATAGTAATGCAAATGCATCAGTAGATTGATAATACCACCAATATTCAAGTTAGCGAGAATAAGGAAAAGCAACCACACAAACCCAAGGCCCTTACAACTGTTTAGTACCAAAATACATACAGATGTTTTCTGCATTGTTGATTCTTCAAAAATAACAAAAATAATGAACAACATGGGGAAAGCAAACTTTTTTCAGATACAGCAAAAAGGTTTAGAGAGTGTAATCAGGCTTTATTTGATAATCATAGTTCAGCTGGCATGAATCAGGAGCATAAAATGAAATAAAACATTTTACGGAAAGTAAATATCTTTTAAAGTGGCCAGAACAATAGAAATGGCCTTGCAAGCTGGGTAGTTGTTCCATTATTCAATTAACATACATTACAAACCACAAAAGTAAAAAAGAAATAATCATCAACAAAAATTACACAGATACATAAATTTAATGCAGTGGCTAGGCTTTAGTATCACCCACTCACGGCGGGATAAGTGTCCAATTCGACAATCCAACCAACCTTAGAACTAAATCATTACCTGAATAACAGAACACTTTAACAGTACATCATGTCCATTTTCAACCGTAAATAGCATGACCAGTTAGTTTGAAAAAGCTGTAAAAAATTAACAGTATACCATGTCCATTTTCAACTATAATAGCATGACCATTTTGTTTGAAAAAGCTGCACAAAAATAACATCCTTTATCTATTTTGAATTTTCGGAAAAGGATAAATACGTTATAACACATCGAAAGTCAATTGTTGCCAAACGGTAAAACAAAATTTAGAAAGAACTTTTTATGACGATTTTTTTCGAAAAACAAATAAAATTCCATCACAAAGAGTAAGAAAACGAATAAATACAACCATAAATAAATATATTTACTGTAAAATGTGCTACAATCCCCCAAAATAGTTTACAACCTTACATATAGTAGAAACCTTAAATATAAAATAAAAATCTAATTTTGACGAAACTACAATACACAGCTCAGAACAAAAAGAAAATGTCAGAAAATCTCATACGTTAATAAAAATTTGTATTAGCCTTCGTGTTCTTACGTATTAGCATCACCGCAGCCAAACTGGCACTAAGCAAATCACACTATATCCCAACAAAATCTGACTGATTTTTTTTCACATAAAAACACAAACACAGAATCTTAGTTGTTTTGATATCAAGGAGCGATTAGCATGGCGCCAATTTGGCTGTGATGACACTTATATGTAAGTATCATAAATTCTAATTTTAAATCACAATATTGGCAATCTAATAATCCCAATTAGTTTGAAGGGAGTGTCATTTTCTATTGTACTTACATATTATCGCAACCTATTGGCGACATTATATGAAATGAAGCATATGGTTGCCAATTTGGTGAGTTATTAATTAAGTTGGCAATTTTTGCAATAATACGCAAGTACCAAAAAAGGTTATTGCTTTTTACCTTTATCGGCTAATTCCATATTTCATCGATGTTAGGTTTGAAGAGTGTAATCAAGCTCTTTTAATAATCATAGAACAGCTAAGATAAATCAGGAGCTTCTTCAGACTAAATAATCATTCTATACTGATGGAATGTGGTATTATGTACCATTAAAGTGTACTAATTACTAATATTCAGGCAATGTCATTTGGTTCTAAGTTTAACTTTGGCGCCGAAAACCTGTGTCATGATATGAATTTCAGATGGATTGTAATCAAGTTAAGTTTATCCACCGTATTAAACTCATGTATCTGTGTATAATTTTTTCTTATCACACACAACTTTTGTGATTTGTAATAATGCACGCTGACTGTGCAATGGAAAAAGTACCCATCTTGCAATGCCTAAGGCTATTAAAGCTACTATTTTTATTGTTGTGGCCACTTTTAAAGATATTTACTTCCCATAAAATGTTCTATTTCATTTTATGCTCCTGATTAATCTTAGGATTACATCTTTAAATCTTTTTGCTGTATCTGAAAATTTTTTTGCCTCCCCATGTTGTTTATTAATTTTGTTATTCTTAGAGTCAATAATGCAAAAACATTTGTTCATATTATGGTACAAAACAGTTGCAAGGATCTTGGGTTTGCACATTTGCTTCTCCTTATTCTTGTTAACCTGAATGTTGGTGGTATTATCAGTCTATGGTTGTGCTTGGGGTTACAAAAAAATTTTCAGATACAGCAAAAAGATTTGAAGAGTGTAATCAAGCTTTTTTGATAATCATAGTACAGCTAAGATAAATCAGGAGCATAAAATGAAATAGAACATTTTATGGAAAGTAAATATTTTTAAAAGTGGTTACAACAATAAAAATAGTAGCTTTAGGCCTTGCAAGATGGGTAGTTGTTCCATTGCGCAATCAACATGCATTATTACAAACCACAAAAGGAAATAAGAAATAATTTGAACAAAAATTATACACAGTTACGCAAATTCAATACGGTGGATAAACTTAACTTGATTACAATCCATCTGAGATTCATATCATGGCACAGGTTTTAAGCGCCAAAGTTAAACCTAGAACCAAATGACATCGCCTGAAGATTAGTAATTAGTAAACTTTAATGGTACATATTACCCCATTCCATCAGTATAGAATGATTATTTAGTCTGAAAAAGTTGTATAAAAAAAACCCCTTTTTTTAAAGAAATGAAAAAGACATAATATGTTGGAAATCAAATACGAAAATATCTACTGTTATCAAATTAGTGTTGCCAATCGAAAAAATAAAATTTAGAAAAAAAAATTTTTACGACTATTTTTTCGAAAAACAAATGTAATTCCTCCACTAAGAGTAAAAAAAAAACGAATGAATACAACCATAAATAAGTATATTTACTACCCCCAAAACAGCTCGAAACATTAATTTTCGCAAAGTTATGATTTGGCATGGCTGATGACGTCATATCTCCATTTAACTGAAAAATCGCATAAAAATTGAATTTTAAAAAAATCTAAAGTGAATTTCGAAAAAAACTCTTCGAGGTTAATAGCATAACGACCTATAGCTTCTACATGCCAAGTTTCATACATCTGGGTTGCTTAATTTCGCCGG
Source organism: Trichonephila clavata (assembly GCA_019973975.1). Taxonomy (NCBI): domain Eukaryota; kingdom Metazoa; phylum Arthropoda; class Arachnida; order Araneae; family Nephilidae; genus Trichonephila; species Trichonephila clavata. Next base: position 71,857 of record BMAO01007562.1, on the reverse strand, counting down.
AACAGCTGAAACACACAAACTCTTTCTTTTATTAGTATAGATACTGAAAACACGTGCTTTCTCTTTAACCTGACTGAGCCACAGCAAAGCGTGGCAGGGTACAGCTAGTTCCCGAATATAATTGTGTATAAATTACTTGAGAATCAAAGTCTGGCGATTTCGCACCCCTTTTCTTTTTTCGACCCATAGAATGTGGCCTCCCATTCCGATCTATTTTTGACCACGAATTGTATAGATACAAAAATTTTTTAGATAAAGATTCATGTAAATCCATTCTATGTTTTGTGCGTGCCATGTACAGATGTATATGTGGGGTAGTCGAAAAAAAATTAAACTCGGACTTACTTTTTTAATTTTGAACAATATACTTTATGAATGTCTCCATGTATTTATCAATTCTATATATATTAAACATAAATAAATACAGTGTTTCAACGAAAGTAAAATAAGGGCTTTTTATTCTTTGTTTTAAATTAACGACAAGATTTTGGAAAATCTCAAATATATCGATTTTTAATTCAAGTGGGTTAATCATTGATGAATTCAAATTTTTTCTTTGAAAGCAAAACACTCTTCATTGTCTTTATTCTTTCTCTACTTAATTGAAGCATATTTTTCAAAAATTTTAGAATGTCCGAGGAAAGTTTATCTGGTGCTGTATTAAAAAAGGAGGTTAAAAAAAGTTGGATGGAAAAAGGAGGATAAAAGTTGCCAAAGAAAATCTTGTAATATTAAACGATTTCTAGGGTTTTATCAGATAATCATGCAATTTAAATCATTTAAATATAGAAACAAATATTTTTCCGGATACTATCGTGACAATTAACAATCATACATAGATCGACGATATTAAACTTCGCTCTCTTCCAGAGTTCTTCACCAATTTAATATGTGGCCGCGGAAGCCAAGAGGTGAAGGTATCATATCATGGCTAGCGTGTCATGAATTCAAGCCCAGTACCACTGAAGACTCGCCGTGTAGGGTACGAGGCACGTTAAATATGTCGAGAGCTCAAACGTCCTCCCGTGGTGTGATGTGGTAGTTAGGAGAGAGGGGTCCAGCTCAGGTATCGTTCGCGTTACCTTAACACGTTTACAAAACTACGCGGTCCGTTGCCAAAAGCCTTCGTGTAGCTGAACAGTGCGATGTTAATATTTACTAACTCACTCACCAATTTAATATGGAGCTAGTTAAGGAAAAAATCAAAAATTGTAGAAATTAATTATATTCTTTTAAAATTGATCTTCGTTTCCGTAAGAGAACGCAATAATGAGAGTTTACAAGGTCTGTTATAATTTATTTAGCATTAAATGTATAATAAATTTATTTTTATGAAATTTTTTTTTGATTTCTTTTTACTTTTTGAGTGTTTTATTTTTTATTTCTAAATCCATTACATTGAACTTAACCTACGTAATTTCCATAAGGTATTTTAAAAGCTTTCACGTATTCAGTTACGCTGCTTAGCGATTTTTGTGTTTGTTCGAAAAAAGTTTATAATTAAAATGTATGGTGCAAAAATTTACTAGTGGCAACAATTTGAATTAAAGCTATTAGGGGTAATCATTTTTTTCTCGTCTTGTTAGTTAACAGTTATTACTTTCTATATATTTTCGTTCTTAAAGCTGTTTCATTTTAAAGTTTTAGAGGTTTCAATGATAATACAAATGGCTTATCTTTCAGTCAAAACAATTTCACTTCTGAATAATAAGTTTTCTAAGGTTTGCCTCAGTTTAATGTTAATTTTTTTTAGAGATAGCAAGAAAATAACACTTTTTCTGTAAATGCTGCAGTTTAACTCATAAATTAATTTGACAAAGTAAGAGATTTACATAAATAAGGATTTGATTATAAATCTAAACAATTGCCTTTTGATCCATAAAATTTGCATTAATTTTGTTATATATCAATATGATTTTATTTTCTATCAAGCTTCTTACAATTAAAAATAGTGAACCTTTCTGTTTCAATATGTATTTCCTTTTTAACCCCTTCAGGATTGTGGAACCTCATCAGGATAAAACAAAAAAGGAGTTTAAAGGACCGGGTGAATTTCCCAAGTAAGCTTAATTTCATTTAAAAATTAATATAAAATCTTTAATGCAATCAGATACGCTAAAATTTACAATCATTGATATCTGAATATTCAAAATAAAAAATTTCATTACATTTAAAGAAAACTATTGTTATTTTTAAAGAAAATATTTTCTTTTGAATAAAAAAGTACTCTTTTTTTCACTCTTCTCCATAATGATTTAAATAAAATAGTACTTTGAAAGTTTCACGTCTATCCAGCTAATCCAAAAATTCAAATTGACTCTCAAATGAATTTGCTGTGTCTTTTATTGATAAAAAACCTTTAAACAACGGATAATATTTATCACTTTTTTATTTTTAATTAATCCTTGTATTGCTTATAGCAGGGATGGCGAACTTTTTTGAAACGTGGGTCAAATTTTGTTCATATTTTATTTAATACTAGCTCGCGGGTCGTTAATGACCATTTTCATAGGAATTAAGCTTAAAAATTATTAACTGAGTATTTTTAGAACTTAACACCTTTAAAATTCAATTGACTGAACAGAAAAAAATGGGCGTGGTTTGACAATATAAAAAGTTTTAGTGGGGTTAAAATTTGTCGTAAATATTGCAATATTTTCAATACTACCTCGGAGTTTTTGATTCAGTTCATTAAAATGCTGAGTGATGTCGCATAAAAACAGTAAATCATTTAACCAATGTATACTGGATAATTATAATCGGAACTATTGTCTTTTTCAATTCTTATAATTAACTCACTCATTCCCTATATATATATACTAGCTGTTACCCGCCCGCTTCGCTGGGTATTTCATGATGTTTTATAACTTTTTACTGCTTATATATATGTATAAACTATTGATATCTAAGTCCTAGCATTAAGAATTCGATTGTATTGAAAAATATACTTATACCTTTAACTGTCGCAAAAAAAGGGCAGAACTCATCTAATTTGTATTTTCTAAAAATCTCTAAAATTGAAGTATAGAATGATATTTGCTCTTTCGTAACCCAAAAACCAAGTGGATTTCCGCAAAACCAATTTTCGGTGGATCTCTACTCCGTAAATTGAACATGCAAGCCAAATTTCAAGTCTAAATCTAACAGAAAAAAAGTTTTACTATAAATATCCCCGTAATCCCGTTGAGAGCCGTTTTCCAAAATAACCGCTCTTAGCGGATTTCAATTCAACAAAAGAAAAATGCAAACAAAATTTCATTATTATAGTTCTTGTAGCTCGAAAAAAGTAATTTTTTTTGTCAATACGTCCCAGTAACCCCCTGCACCCCCCCTAAGAACTTGATTTGCTTGAAATACATTCTTAGTGGATTTCTATTCAACAAAAGAAACATGCTTAACAAATTTCAAGTATATTGGTCTAACAATTAAAAACATTAATTTTTTTCTGTAACTCCTCTTGAACCCTCGCAAACATCCTTAGGGGTCAATTTTCGTTTCACTCTTTGTTAGAGGAACTCTATTCCATGAAAGGAACATGTCTACCAATTTTCAAGCAGGATGATCAAATAGTTTAAAAGTGGAAGTATTTATCGATTACGCCTCTTAAACTCCCGAAATTAAACTTGGTAGTTGATATTCGCAAAACCCATTTTGTAGCGGTTCTCTACTTTACGAAAGGAATCTGCTTATCAAATTTCAAGACTGTACGTCTAACAGTTTAAAAATGGGGATAATTGTCTATAACGCCACTTGAGCCCCCGCAACGCCACTTCTAGGTCTGTTTTCACAAAACCCATTTTGTAGGGGAATTGCACACTATGAAAGGAATCTGCTTAGCAAAATTTGAAGACTGTGCGTCCAATTAATTAAAAATGCAAAAAAATTATCAATAACGCCCCTTGAACCCCCGCAACGCCACCTAGGGGTCGATTTTCACAAAACATATTTTGTAGTGTATTTCTATCCTATGAGAGGAATCTGCTTACCAAATTTCAAGACTGTGAGTCTAATGGTTTAAAAATAGAAATAATTATTTATATCTGCCCTTAACCCCCTGCAACACCACTTGGGGTCAATTTTCTCCAAACCCGTTTTGTAGCGGATATTTACTCCATGAAAGAAACATTTCTACCAATTTTCAAGTAGTTTAAAAACGAAAATATTTATCTATTACGCCACTTATACCCCGCAACGCCACTTAGAAGTCTGTTTTCACAAAACCTTCTTATAGCTGACTCTATTAAATAAATCTATTTATCAAATATAAAGACTGTGCGTCTAATAGTTTAAAAATGGAAATAATTATCTGTAACGCCCCTTAAGTCCCGCAACGCCACTTGGGGCAATTTTCACGAACCCATTTTGTAGCGTATCTCTACCCTATGAGAGGAATCTGCTTACTAAGTTTCAAGACTGTACGTCTAATAACTTAAAAATCGGAATTTAAAACGCCCCTTAAACCTCCACCCCGCAACACCCCTTGGGGTCAATTTCCCCAACTTGTTTTGTAGCGGATATTTACTCCATGAAAGAAACATTCCTACCAATTTTCAAGCAGGTAGGTCAAGTAGTTTAAAAACGAAAATATTTATTTATTACGCCACTTAAACCCCTGCAACGCCACTTAGAGGACTGTTTTCACAAAACTTTCTTATAGTTGATCTCTACTCTATGAAAGAAATCTATTTATCAAATATAAAGACTGCGTCTAATAGTTTAAAAATGGAAATAATTATCTATAACGCCCTTAAGTCCCGCAACGCCACTGGGGGGGCAATTTCCACGAAACCCATTTTGTAGCGTATCTCTACCCTATGAATAGGAATCTGCTTACTAAGTTTCAAGACTGTACGTCTAGTAACTTAAAAATCGGAATTTATAACGCCCCTTAAACCCTCCGCCCCCGCAACACCCCTTGTGGGTCAATTTTCCCAAACCCATTTTGTAGCGGATATTTACTCCAGGAAAGAAACTTTCCTACCAATTTTCAAGCAGGTAGGTGAAGTAGTTTAAAAACGGATATATTTATCTATTACGCCCCTTAATCCCCTACAACGCCACTTAGAAGTCTGTTTTCACAAAACCTGTTTTGTAACTGATAATTATTCTACGAAAGGAATCTATTTATCAAATTTAAAAACAGTGCGTCAAATAGTTTAAAAATTGAAATAATTATCTATAACGCCCCCTAAGCCCCTGCAACGCCACTTGGGGGTCAATTTTTACCAAACTCATTTTGTAGCGGATCTCTACTCTCTGAAAGGAATCTGCTTACCCAATTTCAAGATTGTACATCAAGTAGTTTAAACATGGAAGCAATTATTTATAACTCCCCTTAACCCCCTTAACGCCCCTTGCGTTTCGAATTTCGGAAAATCCGTTCTTAGCTGACGTCTACTCTATGAAAGGAACCTGTCTACCAAATTTCAAGTCTGTAGGTTGAATAGTTCCGGAGATATCGTGATTAGTCAGTCAGTCAGTCAGTCAGTCAGTCAGTGAGTCGCTTTTCTCCTTTATATATATATATAATATATATATATAAATATTTCAAATTTTCAATCGTTTATAAAATACTTTCTATTCATCCAATCAACTTAAAATAATTTTTTTAAACTTGTAGTGAATGACACTTAATGTTAATACAGATTTTCGAATATTAACTCATTAAATTTAATTAATTATAATTTAAGAGAAAAATTTCAGTCGATATTATTCCTTTAGGTGGCAGCACCATTCTATAAAACAGTTTTTGTTAAATTAGTGATGAATATTAACTTAACATGTACAACCATATGCAAGTTAGACAAGTGGCAAGTGGCGTGTAAATTACGGAGTTCCTATCCCGTAGGGGATGCACCTCCTCATCAGAATATTTAGAATTAATAACATAAAGTGGGTTTACATAAAATTTAAAAAGAGAGAAATGAAAAGAAAATAAAGGAAATAATTAAATGGGCAATGGCGTAAAGCCTGCTAAGAAAAACAGCGGGCGGATGAAGTCCGCCCACCATGGTACAAGGTACCCAATCAGCGGAGTCCGCTGATGGGCGTGATAGCAAGGCACGCTCTGTGATTGGTCGAGCGGCCGGTACAAGGGGAGATTCAGACAGCTGCCGCTGTGAGAATTCCTGAGAAATGAAAGCTATTAAGGAGAGAGTTAAAGAATTTAAAAATTTTAAATTTAATTTATTTTTAAAACTTTCTATGGTACCTACTTGCACAAATGCCAAAAACATCATGTTGAATGAAATGCGAACGGGTAATGGGTCAGCTCGCGGTAAATAAAAATGAGAAGGGAATGAAGTCATTTACAAAACAAGAGAGCTAAATAGAGATAGATATAGTCGCAAAGAGTACCGGGTTTCCCGAGGGGAGCCGATAACAATTTATTTGACTGGGAGAAGGTAAAAAATAAAAGCTAAAAATACAGGGTCCCGTGCTACCATCTGGTGGCTGGGATAAAAGATAGGGAGTGAACTGAGCGCAAAATGGAATCCAAGAGGGTCACCCTCTCGGTTTCTGACCGCGCTAGTTCATGCGGCAGAAAAGAATTAAACAGTGACTCCCTGCACGGCGCTAGGTAGTTATTTGAGAAAATAGGGGAGTAATACTAAAAGATGAATTTAAAAAAATGGCTAGTTAATTTAAAAGAAAAGTCCCAACGCAATTTAGAGTAAATTTTAGACCCTAAGCCTTTTGACAAAGGGGAAATTTACAAATTGCTGGTCGAGGATGGCTCTTGGCCTTTTAAGTGAAGAAGAAACAGCCGGGTCGTAGGCTGGCTGGTTTTGAATAAGTTCGTTGGGAACTTGAGGTATTTTATTGAAAAATCTTTTAGAGATGAGCTGCATATATGGAAGGGTAGGTTTTATATTTAAATCGCGGTAAATGACTTCATTTCTGATGAACCAGGGAGCACTGACTATTTGTCTCAAAATTGAGTTGGTGAGCCTGTGCAACTTTCTAATGTGGCACATGCCAGCGGTTGCCCAAATGGGAGAGCCGTAGAGCATGACCGGGCGAATGATAGAGTTAAAGAGCAAAACCTTGTGCCGGATCGCTAGTTTGCTCTTTTTAGAGACTAGCTTTTTAAGCATACAATGAACAGTGTTCGCTTTTTGGCGACCCTGTTCGATATGATGGGCGAAAGTTAATTTTGCGTCTAGAAATAACCCTAGGTATTTGTAAACATTTACCCAGGGGACGGGTTGGCCGAAAATGGTGACTGGGGTTAATCCCACTGGTAATTGGCTTCTTCTCGTGAACATGAGGCAGGCACTTTTGGAGGCGTTGACTTTAATTTTCCAGTCCGTGAGCCAGAGCTCTAGCAAAGTGACGTATTGTTGAAGATTAGAGATCACCACGGAAAATCTCTTATCTTGTGATATAATGGCAGTATCGTCAGCATACATTGCTAAATGGACGAAGTTAGCTTGCGGGATATCATTTACATACAAGTTGAAGAGGAGCGGCGAGATCAAAGCCCCTTGCGGGATGCCGCTTCTGATTGGTCGAGGGGAGGAGAGAATTTTATCAGCTCTCACTCTGAATGAGCGCGCGGAGAGAAAGTTATGAATGACCTTGATCAGGGGAGCCGGAAAATCATGTCGTATGAGCTTGATTAATAAGCCATCGTGCCAAATTTTGTCAAAGGCTTTGGCTACGTCCAGAAAAAGTATACCCGTGGCCTCGTACTTGCCGAAGCCACTATGAATCAACTCCGTTACTCTGAGCAGTTGGTGAACTGTCGAGCATTTGGGTCGAAAACCGCACTGCTGGGGAATAAGCAAATTAGCAGCAGCGCAGTGTTGATTCAGGCGTCGGAGAAGTATAAATTCATATACTTTGCTCAGACTACTTAAGAGACTGATGGGACGGTAATTTTGAGGAAGGTCAGCATTTTTATCTGCCTTCAGGATAGGAATGACCACGGCAGTTTTCCAGGTGTTGGGGAAGTAATTGAGCTTGAAGACAATTACATAGGAAAGTAAGGAATAGGAGAAACTTAATGGGTAGAATTTTAAGCATATGATTCGAAATTTGATCAAGGCCAGGGGATTTTTTCAACTTCAACTTGTTGATGAAAATTAATATCTCCGTGGGCGTGGTGTGGTCGATTTCTTGGGAGTGATGGGTAGAAAGGAAGTTTTCTACCTCTGTGTGTGAGCGTTGGACGAGGTCGTCATTTCCAACGTCGTGGTTTGGTTCGAACTGGGTTTGCAAGCTATCTGCTAACACTTCCGCCTTTTCAATAGGAGTGATAGCTGTACTGCCTAGTGCCCCCACAAGGGGGGAATGGCTTGAAAAGGCTTACGTAAGAGGGAGGATTTCCTCCAAAGATTGTTGTCAAGAGGCGAAAGTTCCTCAATGTGTTCTTCCCACTGTGAGCGGGAATAGTGTTGAATGTCCTTTGATATCTTACGGCTGAGGCTACGGAATTCAGAGTATGAATCGGGACATCTATTTCTTTGCCAAATTTTCCGCAGCCGATTTCGCTGACGAATTTTAGTTTTAATTTCAGGGGAGAGAAACTTCGGAGGATTGTTAAATTTTGGTTTTGAAGCCTCAGCGAAAGCTTCGGAAAATTTTTGAGTTGGCAGATGGCCAAATCCACATTATCTTTGCTGGTGAGGTAAATAGAGGGGAGGCGTTTATTACTTAGAACATACTTGAAATTGTTCCAATTAGTAATTAACTGCTCTGGGTTTTTGATAATGGAGATATTTAAATTTAATTCAAGGATAACGGGGTAGTGATCAGAGCTGAGATCGTTAACAACTCTGATACTATAATTAAAGGGGATGTGTTTAAACACAGCCAGGTCGATGACGGAGCTGCGATGTCCCGGTTGGGGAACATGCGTGATGGTTTGGAGGGCGACAATTTTCGCTCCCCGAAGGCTGCGGGTTAAATTACGCAGTTGTTGCCCATATCTAGTCGACCTGGCACTGTGCCAGCTCGTGTGAGCTGCGTTAAAGTCACCAGCGATTATTAAATTATTTCCAGAATTAAAAACTTTTTTAAAATCCTCCGAAGGGAAATTGAGGCTTATATACGCTCTGATGTACGCCGAAATGATATTAATGGGTGGGAAATTATTAATTTTAATTTGCACCGCAGTGGCATCCATTCCTTGCATAGCGGGAAGGGGGACACTGTGGTGAACGATCTCGTTTTTACAATAAATAGCGGTGCCACCTTGTGGTCTGAGATGAAACATGCTGACTCTATCGTCTTTGTAAAGACGATAGTTAGCGATCTGGGGGTTGATGCCTGGCTCGAGCCAGGTTTCCTGAACCAAAAACAAATCAAGGTTTTGCTCATGGACAAAATCACGTGCTTCGTGGATTTTGTTACGCAATGAACTTGCGTTCCAGAAACCAATTTTTAGTGAATGCTGCACGTGGGCTGGAAAAGTTAGGCCGGGGAGGAACGAAGCCTGCAATAGGCTTCGAAAATTACATAGGATTTGTCAACGTCCGCAGATGCCTCGCGGAGTGCAGGTAAGGATTCCTTAAACGCCCTGCAGAAATCCTGCTTGTCGATACATTGCGTATCTTCGATAAGGACAAGCAGGTCCTTAAGAAGGCCAGCATTTATGCTGGCATCTTTGCGAGGGGCCGGCATACGGGAGGATGCACTAGTGGGGAGTGGGGTGGGTTGCTCCTATGGTTTTGGAATTTTGTTTTGAACTACATTATTGTAGTTCAGATTAGGGCTGACCCGTCGCACGTTCGAGACGTCCGGACGAGGTGCCTGAGGCTTCTTCTGCACATTCTGTGCGCTTTTGCCCTGGTTTGGTTTCGGACCTTTTTACTGGTTTCGGCCCTTTTTGGCGTTAGCCGGGTGTTTTGGGCAACGGCGCCAATTTGCCGCGTGGTCGCCCGAACAGTTGGCACATTTCATGGGAGCATCATACTCCAAGGTGCAATCTTTGGCAGAGTGAGGCCCTGCACATCGGATACAGCGGGGGGGGGGGGTGGCATACCTCCGAGGAGTGAAACCACCCCTGACACCGCCAACACTTGTTCACTCTGTTTCCACGGTCGAAGGGTTTAACTTCGATCCGTGTACCGAAGAGCTCGGTAAAATCGTAAATTTTGGGCGCGTTCACGCCATTTTCGATTTGAAGGTAGTATAGCGGCATTGGGGACTTGGTCTGAAAATGCTGCATTTGGGAAATCTTAACGACTTTGAAACCTTCGGCTTCAATTTCTTCCTTGATGTCTTCCGGCTCCGTATTGGAGGGAAGACCACGGATTACTACCTTGACAGGACGATCCTGTTTCAGCGTGAATGTTTTGAATTCAACGCCTGATTCCTCAAACCAGGCGTTGAGGGCGCGATGCTCAGTATCATCCGCTACAGTGATTTTCAGGAATCGTCCCGTCATGATCGACTGTAGCGCAGGGGCTTTGATTTTCGCGAGAGCAATAAGCTGTCGCCAGTCCCCTTTTGGGTTTACAAAAAAGGGGGAACGCGCGGTTTCTTCTCAGGCACCGTCATGGGTTGAGGTTCAATGACCTGCATCTCGTCCATTGCCTCTTCAGAAACTGCTCCTTCGATCGAAGGCGCAGAGGCAGTGGGAGGGGGAGGAGTGGTGAGAGAGCGGGGTTTCCGCACAATGAGATGTTTAGCGGGGGGGCTGAAGCCATCGGCATCAGTTTTCCTCCGTTTCTGTTTTTTCGACTTGGGGGAAGAAGGGAGGGGAGGGGGAGCCGCCGCTTCCGTTTTCTCCTCTTAGTTCTTCAATGGCGGGAGTTCATCGACCTTGTTTCGCGCTCTAAGCACGATCCGGTCTAAAATTTTCTCAGTCGCCGGGATTTTAAAAAGGGGAACTTGAAGTCTCTGGAGAAGATTTGAAACAATCTCACCTGATTTTCCAAGTTCGATGTGGTAGCTCTGCAAGTTCGGATCTTGAGGCTTTGCTTGAGTAAGTTTACGGGCCCAAGCCGCGTAAACATTTCTGGCCTTGATGGTTTCCCTAAAAAGGTCAGAGTTGTCCGCGAAGTCATCGCCTACGGAAACCTGAGATGGCGATTTCGCTCCCAGGTTTGGAGGTGTAGTTGTCGGGGTAGAAACGTCTGTCCTTTCGGACCAGTTTTCTTGAGCACAGGACGTCATGCTAGCACGGTGTCCGGAACCAGAATCCATGCAAGTTAGACGTCAGCAGAGGCGGATTAAGCTAGTTGGAACTTTGGCGGTAAAAGGTTTGGGGCCCCCTGGGATGAAAAGTCGAAAAATAGTGAAAAAATTCGCTGACCTTAAATTCTCAAAATAAAATGTATAGCTAAAAAAAAATTAGCGGCTAAAAAAAATTAAAGTTTATTTTAAAGAATTAAAAAAAAACCTTATTTAAAAGCTTAAAATTTTGCTATACAACTTGACGTCTTGATTTTTCTTGGGCAAATTCATCGATTATTTTTGCAGTATCTTTTTGGTCCAAAACATCTTGTGCTATATATAAAATGCCATGCTGTTCAGTTTCTCTTCTCCCATACTACTTCTTAAATAATTTTTAACGCGCTTTAAAACCGAAAAAGATCTCTCACCTGATGCATTTGATATCGGTATAGTTAAAAATATTTTTAAAAGTATCTCTACATTAGGGAAAGTCGATACCATTTCTTTTGCAACTCGATAAATTTCTATTGGAGTGTTCATTGTATCTTTGTTTTCTTTTAAAAATAGCAAAAATTGATCCAATTCATCGTCAAAATTAAACGATTGAATATCGTCTTTGTAAATAACCTTTAATTTTTGTACAGCTTTCTTCTTAATTTCAGGTAACATCTCGTCAAAAAGTACAAAAAAAAAGTGTTCGATAACATTTTCATACATTCCAGCTCTTCGGAATAGTTCTGCACTTGTTCTATCACATATGACATAGAATGAGTTGACCAAGAAATTTTCCCTATTTTCAAATTCATGACCTTCTTTATAGTTTCACCGAAAATAATTTTTCTCTTACGCTGCCTGCAAGTTTGTCCAACTTCCTTTTCAAATGAGAGCCCTGATAAAGCAGTTGCTTCTTGTTCTACTTTTCCAAATTCTTTCCTGAAATTTTGTATATAATTTTTTAAAGATTTCAGTAGATTAATTCCTTTTAATAGCTCACACCCAACTCATTGCAATGCTTTGCTAGTAGCACTCACCCTCTGGAGTATGGTATCCCAAATCACGGTAATTAGGGAAGTTTCATACTTCCCCATCTAATTTTAAAAGAGAAGTTGCCTCTAGTATTGTGATCTTCTCATTTGTATCACGGATTTCAGCCCGGGCCTCTTCTATGTGTGTATAACCAAGTCTTATAGCTCGTACGGCATCTGCTCTTGCTGACCATCGTGTATCTGAAACTTTTTTTCACAGATATTGCATGTTTACTCCTTTCCAGATTTTTATTTAAAATTAGCCAGCGATGGGTTGACACAGAAAAAAAAATTGAATAATTTCTGTACAAGCATTAAAAATTATTTGCATCGCTACAACTTTCTGCTGCTAAATTTCCTACTAAATTTAAAGAATGAATGGCACAAAGAATATAAACTGATCTTGAACTGTGTGTGTTCTTTAATACGTGCCTGTAGACCTGAGTATCACCCGGACATATTAGACGCATTATCAAATGTCCCTCTGCATTTTTTAATATGCAGTCCAAATTTAGAGCTAAAATTTCTAAAGCATTAAAATTTTTTTTCCAAACTCTCATAAAATTACATTATTTTTTTTTTTTCAAATTTTCTGATAGAATTAGGAAATTTCTGATTTATAATACATACATATTTTGTTTAATTATTTTATTCTTTACAGAAATCATAGTTTAATTTCTAGAACAAAACGTAGCTTAGCTTCCGGATTACTTATAATCAAAATTATTAAAATATCTCAACCAAAAGTAAGCTTTCTCTCAAAAATTCTAGTTTTCTTTTAAAAAACTGTGGGATTTTTTGGAAAAACAACTACAATACTCTTGATTTTTGTAAAGTTTCCTTTTAAAGTTTCTAAATATAAGTTAATAAAACATTAACTGAATACAAATGTTTTTTATACATTCTAGTTTAGTATTATTACTATACTTGTTTGTTTTTTCAAAAATCTTAATACCTGTGACTAAACAGAACAATAAAACATTTCCAAAATAATTTGAAATTTCTAAGGTAATTCAAAACTGTTTGACAAACTTATCTACTTTATAAATTGTGTTTATCATATTTTTATTTCTGTAATAAATTTTGCTACCACTTTAAATAGTTTTAAACTAGGAGCAATTAAAAAATAGTACCTATATTTTTCAACATTTATTATTGTTCTGTACAAATAAACATTTCATTAAATGCTTTTTATAAGAAATTTCTGCTATAGTTTTGGCATTGTTGCCTTTTTTAAAGATTTTAAATATAGTTATAGATGAATTTTGATTAACTTTATTAGAACTTTGATTAATTTTATTATTTATTTAAAGAAATTATGCATTTTAAAGTAATTATACGATTTTTATGTATTTTTATAATTAGTTATGCACACTTAATTATTAGATTGCATTGAATATCCTTTCAAATTGTCTGGACAAAAGATCTTAATCAAAAAAGTATCGCCAGTAAATCACTCTTAAAATGGCAATAAATACAAAAAGAAAAAAAGAATTTGTGCTTTTCAAATTTAATCTTACAAAATAATGGTTCTCTTAGCAGTTTTAAAGTATATTAGAAAAATTATGTGTTTATTTCACGTTACCAATAAAAAGAAAGAAAAGTGTATTTTTAAGTAAACTTAATATACTTTCTTTCTTTGAAAATTCTTTTAACAGTTTGAAGCAATTTTAATTAAATATTTAGAAATTATAGATTGGCTCACATATATTACTAAACAAAATTATCGTAATACGTTAGGATTACAAACAAAAAATCAACGCAATAAATATAATACCGTTTTTATTTCAATTTCGATTTATTGTTAGGATTCTTTTAAGTATGGTAAATAATTAATGGATGTACTCAAAATCTCATTAATGTTTTGTATTTTAAATGAACTACTATCGCTTTTTATAACTGATTCAAGGAATTATTTTTATACGATAGGCAAATAATACTTTTTCATTTGAATAACAATGCCAATCGAAAATGTTTTAAGATTCAAGCTACGAAAACACATTTAAATGAGTTAATCATCATGAAAATATTCTAAGAAACTTATGACAGTTATTTATATTTATGTATGTAATACGAAAAATAAATAAATAAAATAGTAATGACACGCAAATGCGACAAAATATTTTTCTTCACTTTATTTTACGCAATGATTAAAATACCGCTCATTAAATCTTAAAAATCAAAAAGAATTTGAAAATGAAAATATAGTTACCTTTTTTTGTTGTTTAAATACGGTTCTCCGATTTGTCTGTAAAAGCGCAGGAAGCTAAAAGAAATTAGTTCGAAAGTCTAAATAACGCAAAATTTCCTCAGTTTTCTTCGAAAAGGGGTCTTTTTCTGAGGGTCATTCGGTCCCATTCTTTTCATTCGTCCTTAAGCCTGCCATAAATCTTGATCGTGCTTTTCCCGATCCTGCTTTTGTCCAATGTACCGAAATTCATCTTTAACGCGCCCCCTCCCCCTTCCCCCAGAGGACCAACGTTGAAAACTCATTGATACTCCTTAAAAAAATAATTAACTATAGACTTGGAGGGTAACGGAAGACTTCTGGCGCTTATGGTCCTATCTTTTCTCGAAACGGGTAGCAGTTATCGAGCCCTTGCTCACCATAATTGCACATCCAGTCTTCTGGTTGTTACAGAAAAAAAAGAGAACCGGTATAAATAAAGTATAATATTTTCTCTTTCACTGGACCATCTCTGAAAAAAATTCCGACTAAGGACCAAGCCTTCCTGTAGCTTCTTAGTACGACGTTTATTACAGTCAATCAATCAATAGACGAAGGGGTAATTGTCATTTACAGGCAAATAACATTATGAATGGATTTTTTCCATCCTAAGTATTATCTGTTATTTCACTTCAAACGATCTTTCTGTGGATCCGCTTTGAATGAGAAGTTTTTCCTACATTCAAAGATTACACCACTCCTTGTCTTCTCATTATTTTGAGTAACTTTACCAGCTTTTAAACTTTTCTTATTGCATTTGCTGAGATTCAGAATTCACACGGAAAACTTATATCGTTTTAAGCCAGTGACATACTATTTTATAAACCTAAAATAGCTGGTAAAATGTTATCAATGGTAAAAGACCATTGATAATATTTTACGACTTTTTGCTTACACATGTGAGGGGCCCCTGTAGCTAGGAACTTTTATTTTCGATGACGTAATATCGCCAGATGATATGTATAAATTATAGCAATGTAATTTGTGTGTTTTTATGTCAGAAAGTATTTTGCTTTACTTCATGTCAGTAAACTAATTTTTTTTTAAATCTTCTATTTTCCATATGCTCGCGCCCCCCCCCTCGTAAGGTTATCACGCTTCCCCCTCGGGGGGAGGTGCGCCCCACAGTTTGAGAAACTCTGCTCTACAGTTTTTTTCGAAAAATTACTTTCATCTATTTCACTATTTGATTCATTAATCAATTTAGAGAAATTTCAATCTCACTTAAATATTTCGCTATTTCTGTCATGCTGACTGAAATAAAACTGATGCTAAATTTGCAAAATACTTCAATCCAGTGCCGGATTACTCGTTAGGAGGAGTAGGCAATTGCCTATGGGCCCCGTGCTTTTTAGGGGCCCACAAAAGCGTGTTCTGTTTTCTGTTAGAGCTCCAAAAACAGGCTAAGGGGCCCGAGAACTCGACTATCTAGGGGCCTCCATGTCGTTTAATCCGACACTGCTTCGATCTCTTTCCCCACATTCTCAAAATATAAACACGAAAATCCAGATAACAATAAATCACGAACCTTCAAATACTAAATTCTTTCGAAAGAACTAAACATTGGTAGTTGTTTATAGTCTGAGATCTGGTATCATTATTTTAATATAAGAAATCTGGGATCAACTTTTTAAAAACTTGGAACCGAAAACATATATTAAAGACCAAAGTTCAGGAAAAGATTTATTTTTAAAAAAAGCAAAAAACAAACGGATTTCAACCGCAATTACATGCAATATATGAGGGCAACACTAATTGTTATACGATTCAAATCGTGGGTAATCATTGGGTTTGCAATATCAGTACAAAATTTTTTTGTTGCACGTTGAACTTATAAACTGAAGTCTATCAGCTTGGGGCCCCTGCTTGTGCTCGGGGCCCCTGGCGGCCGCCAGGTCCGCCAGCCGCTTAAGCCGCCTCTGGGCGTCAGCATTCCTTTTAAAAAGGATTCAAGATAAATCCTTACCAATTATATTCAACTTTTACCAAAATAAGCAACTACACATTTAATGTGGTTAAAAAGTTTTTAATGTAATTTAAAAGTGGTTTAGCCACTTAATATTGTGGTTCTGTCATATGGTACGAAAGGGACATGGTGGTCTATTTTCAAGTCGGTAGGTTTTATTGTTCCTGAGATATCGTGATGAGAGAGTGAGCGGGAGTCGCTTTTCTTTTATATATACTATATATAGAGAGATATTAGATAGATAGATAGATAGATGGAACCGAAATATTTTCACCCCCCCCCCAATCGCGTCTCTGCGTATTAGCGGGAATAAACAACACACAGCTATAAAACAATTATGTGTGTCTTTCTATAAATTATATCTTTTTAACTAATTGCAATATCAGAATATAAATGAATGAAACGGCTTCCTCGAATAATTCCCGATCTTTTGGTACCTTCCGTGAGCTTCTGCGTGGTTCTGCGTTCGTGAGAAGATAGACGCACATATATACATACGTTTGCTTACCTTCGAATTTTAATAGTGTGGATCCCCAACTTTTTAAAGGAAAATTGGATTTAATAGAATTTTTCTCTTTTATACCGAATTTGAGCTGTGAATGAGTTGGTTTTCTATAACTGTGTTCAATTTTTTAACATATTTAAAATATAATTTTATGTCTTGAATATCATGCCTGTAGTTTACATTAAAGGTTTGAAAATGTCTGAAGATTTTAGTGCGTCCATATGCCTTCTTTTTTTATTTTCTTATATTTCATGATATTTGCATTGATAAATATTCTATAATTATTAACAGATATGAATCTTGATGAAAAGTTAAATATTTTTATATATATTGACTTCTGTAGATAAATTTACCTGTTTAAATGATAAAGGAAATCAGATGAGAGAATATTTTAAAGTAGTTAATCATAATTAATTTTGATAAGTTTTTTACCTCTTGTTTAGTATTTTAAATTATGCATTCATGTATCATAATTGAATGCTGAATATCACGAAAAAGAAATTCTAATTGTAAAGTACCGTTTTTCATTTAATTTTTTTTTCTATTAAAAGAAATTTTCATTGATTATTTTTTTAGTATTTTTGTTATTTATGCTTTTGAAAAATTCATCAATATGATAACAGGGCTCTGCTGAGTAAATTTCTAAGGCATTATAGTTTGTTTTTTAGCTAAGTTTGGCTTTTCATACTCATTATTTATCGAAAAAAATAATTTTCAACGAATTGTATTGATCTATGTAAGTTTATTAAATGAATTGGTTTGAAAAATATTTTATTTCCTAGGATATCTTATACTGATATTTCGAAAGGGGGGGGTGAGAAGTTATAATTGTGTTAAAAGATAATTTGCGAAGGTATTTTAAAGTTTTAAACAAAAATAAAGCGTCATTTTAACTAGTTCGTTTTTTGAATTGCAATTACCTACTTATAGCATTCAGTCTTGCGGTTTGATTTTTTGAGAGAATATTAGTGCTAGACAACAGGTCAATTTTCCAACTATTTAAGTGACTATCTTTCTTCTGTATTCTATCGAATTTGCTAATTTTAAATATTTTGTCCCTAGTACCCTCCAGTCTAATAGCTGTATTTCAATTATCTCTCTGTTGCCATCTCTGGAAAATTTTGCAGGAAAGAAATTATTTATTTTTTGTGATAAATTTGTGGTAACATTGGAGGAGGTAGTGATATATTTAAGTGGCTGTAGTAACCTCTCTCCATCTCGAACATGAAAGTCAATATTTAAATACGTGACAAATTTTCATAAATCGCGTCTTTTTCAGGAGGAAGTTTTCAATCAAATAATATTTAAAGAAATTTATTCCATAAAAGGATTGTTAGGAAAAACGCGGATAGGCCCGTTACAACTCTTTTAACGGCAATTAGCTTTTCTCTGCTGTACAGTTTGTCACAGGAAGTGTCCAGTAAATTCTCATTGCGACTTCTAAATTTGAAAAGTAATTCCCAACGGTTTTCTTGATGTAGGAAGGGATTCTTCTTGTTCTTAATTACATTCCCCTTCATATTCATTTTGAAATCGTGACACTCTTGCTCAAACTGTTCTTCATCGTTGTCTTAATAATCAGGTACAGAAAAAAGCCCCCGACAGTATATCTATCTTTTATGTGTTAGCCATTATCGCCAAAATAGTGAAACATAAATACAATAATAATTGATAATTTATAATGATATTTTTTTTTGTATTTCAAAACAATAATATAAAAAAATATGTCAATTCCTTCTTTGAATGGATGAACAGAAAGTATTTCATTAATGATTAAAAATTTGAATATATATATACTAGCCGTTACCCCCACCCCTTGCTGTGCATTTTATGTTTTATAAATATATATAGTTATATATATATATTATTGATCAGCAAATCTTACTAATCATAATTCGATTGTATAGAAAATTTTACTTATAATTCTCTCACCATAAAAAAATACAGAACTACTAATTTGTTTACTAATTATCTCTTTGAATTCGAAGGATGTTTACACTTTCGTAACCTTATAATCTAGCGGATTTCTGCAAAACCAATTTTTGGTTCATCTCTACTCCGTAAAATAAATATGCAAGCCAAATTTCAAATTTAAATCTAATAGAGCAAAAACGAAATTTTTATTTTCAATAAATTTTCACCCCCTCTCCCCATAATCTCGTTGAGAGGCGTTCTCCAAAATAACCGTTCTTAGCGGATTTCAATTCAACAAAAGAAAAATGCAAGCCAAATTCCATTATTACAGTCGTTGTAGTTCGAAAAAAGGATTTACGCCCCAAAAACCCTCCAGGAGTTTCTTCAAATACATTCTTAGTGGATCTTTATACAACAACAAAAAAAAACATGATTAACCAATTTCAAGTATGTGTGTCTAACAATTCCACAAAACAGTTTTTTTCTATAACTTCCCTTAACCCCTCGCAACACTCATTGGGGGTCGATTTTCCTTTTACTCTTTGTTTGAAGAACTCTATTCCATGAAAGGAACATGCGTACCAGTTTTCAAGCAGGTAGATCTAATATTAAAAAAGGGAAATATTTATCTTTTACGCCCCTTAATCCTTCGAAAGGAAACTTGAGGGTTGGTTTTTGTGAAACCCATTTTGTAGCGGTTCTCTACTCTACGGAAAGAATCTGCTTACCAAATTTTAAGACTGTATGTCTAATGGTTTAAAAATGAGATTAACTATTATTACGCACCACTAAGGCCCCTCAACGAAACATGGGTGTCTGTTTTCACAAAGCCCATTTTGAAAATTGTACTCTATGAAAGGAATCTGCTTACCAAATTTGAAAACTATGAATCTAATTAAAAATGGAAAGAATTATCTATAACGCCACCCAAGGGTCAATTTTCCCAAAACATTATGCCGCGGATCTTTAATCCATAAAGGATTCTGATTATCATATTTCAAGACTGTACGTCCAGTAGTTTAAAAATGGAAATCATCTATAACTCAAACCCTACAATCCCACTTGGGGGTGATTTTCACCAAACTCATTTTGTAGCAGATCTCTATGAATGGAATCTGCTTACCTAATTTCAAGATTGTATGTCAAATAGTTTTACATTTATAACCTCCCTTAACACCCCTTGTGGTTTGAATTTCGCAAAACCCGTGTTCCGTATTGTGTCTTTATCGCCTTTGGCGACGGAACTCTCGCCAAATTGGCAACTTTTGTAATCTCTCGAAAAGAGTATAAAAGGCATTACGCACTTTCATTTAGTAGGTTTCGCAATAAAGCTTTTTAGACGAACAGTCTGCATTCTTTCTTGAACCAGCATATTACGCTCCGAAACATTGGTCCTTATCGAGCCAAAGGTATTTTTGATGAACAACTAGTTAACCCGCAGTTTCTTTGGATTTTGCTGTTAATCATTGAGACAGAATCATGACTTCTAGCGAAACCGGAATTACTCTGTTAAACCGCAAACGCGCGTGGTAATATGAAATGCCAGCTAACAAAAATGGCAAACGCTTTACAGAAACAAACGGACCTATCGGTACCTGAACAAGCTAAACTGGATGTTGTGTTAAAATTACAGGATAAATTCGAACTATTGAAGAACGATTATTACGGGATCGCAAATGATACTGAATACGCTAAAGCTGAGCCAAGTCTGAATTCATTGGAGGATGATCTGCAAGACTTTGAGGTACGTCTGAAAACGTCAATTAATAAATTTAAATACGAAGCAGAATCTTCGTCAATGCTTAACAATAGTCAGCCTAAAGGCTCCCAAATAAAACTACCTAAAATTCCTCTTCAACTTTTACCGGGAAATTGGAGGAATGGGGTTTATTCAAGACTCAGTTTTGTGATCTCGTAATTGAAAATTCTCAGCTTTCGGATAGTGAAAAACTACATTATTTGCGCGGTGCTCTGAGGGGAGATGCTGAGATAGTTGAAACTTCTGCTGATGACTTTAATTCACTTTTTAAAGCTCTTGAGCAAAGATACGAAAATAAAAGAGTTATTGTTGACTGTCATATCAAAAATATTCTCAATGTGCAGGCAATGAAATACGAGTCATCTGGAGATTTGCGCATCCTATTAGATAATATTAAGAAAGATTAAAAATCAGACTTCGAAAGATAAACTATCAAACGCGTTATTATTAAATTTAGTTTTGGATAAATTAGATCGGGAAACAAGAAAACAATACGAATTAACATTAAAAGACAATGAAGTTCCTGATTTTGATGCGTGTTTGGAATTTCTGGAGAGAAGATATCAAATTTTGAGCAGCATTAATAAGAATATCCCGAAAAAATTAAATGATGATTAAAATCATAACAACAAATGATTTTAATAAACCGAACTTTTGTAAGGTCTGTAGAATGCAAACGCACGCATTGTATCAATGCCATAAATTTAAGGCAATGAATTTATCGGACAGAACTGATTTGGTTAAAAAACTTAGTTTGCATGAATTGTTTATTTCATGCTGTGTCAAAGTGCAATTCTAAAAATCTTTTTGTCTGTAAGCAGTAGCATCATACTTTGCTTCATAAATACTCGACGCCATCAACTAACTACAAAACTGACCTTGAAACATTGGGTCCTGACTTGAATTCTTCACAAATCTTAAGCCATTCGGAACCCGATTCTTCTTTGGAGAACGCTCGCGTTTCATTCCATACTAATGGAAATAACAGTATTTTGATTAATACTGCAATAGTTTATGTGAGGGATTCTGAAGGAATCAGACAACCCCTTTGCGTGCTATTTTAGACTGCGCTTCAGAATCAAGTTTTATTAGCTCAAAGTCAGCAGAAGCTTTGGGATTGCAGAAAGAAAAGGTAAACATTCCGATCAGTGGTTTGAATGATGCATCTATTTATATAAGAAAAAAGATTTCCGCTCAAATTTCAAACGCTGGAAATGATTCGCAATGGGAAATTGACATTGCTTGTGCCAAAGATTAGTCACTTTTCTCCTTCTAAGAGAATTAATATCTCATTTGAATATTCCTAGTAATATACACCTGGCTGATCCAAAATTTTCTGTTCCTCAAAGAGTAGATTTGTTGTTAGGAGCAGAATTGTTCTTTGCATTTTTGGAAATTGATAAAATAAAGATTGGGAATAACTTATTTCTGCAGTCTAGCTGTTTTGGGTACCTAGTTTCGGGTAAAATTTCAGACGCAGATTTACATATTTCGACAAAGCATTGCTTTTTGGCTAAAAACTTTGAAGCTCTAAACAAAACTCTTGCTAACTTCTGGGAAATAGAAGACGTTGAACCTCGGGAAATTTGCAATAGCGATGAATTAAATTACTGCAACGAGCATTTCGCGAAAACTCACACAAGAAAGGAAGATGGCAGATATGTTGTCTCTATGCCATTGAAACCAGAATTTCCGGAAACCATTTTGGGAAATTCTAAGATTATTGCATCTAAAAGATTGGATCAGCTATGGACACGCTTAGAACGTGACTCTACCATGAAGGCGCTTTACTCAGATTTTCTAAATGAATATGAATCTTTGCATCACATGAAGGAAGTGAAGGAGGATTCCAAGTCAGAGACGGGATATTATCTACCTCATCACGGTATCTAACGACCGGACAACATGACAACCAAGCTGCGTGTCGTGTTCAATGCTAGCGCTAAAACTACTAGTGGTTATTCCTTAAATGATTTATTGTACAAGGGAGGTGTGCTTCAGGAAGACCTGTTTTCAGTTCTTATTAGATTCCGCAAACACATTTACGCCTTCACTGCGGACATAAAGCAGATGTTTACAATGATTGAGTTAAATGACACTCAGACTAGGCTTCAAAAAATCTTGTGGAAAGGTAGTAAAACGTCTCCTACTAAAGTATATGAATTACGAACTGTCACATATGGAGTAGCAAGCGCTCTATATTTGGCAACCAGGGTTTTGCGACAACTCGCTTTGGATGAGGAAAAGAACTTCCCATTGGCTTCAAAGGTTCTCCTCCAGGATTTTTACATGGATGATTGCTTCTCGGGTTCTTCTGAATTAACGGAATTTGAGACTACATATGGAATTAAAACAGCTTCTTCAAAGAGGAGGAATGACGCTACATAAGTGGTGCACGAACCTTTCTCCAACCAATGCGAAGGAATTTCCACGACAGAAATTCCGAAGAAATCCAAATAAAGACTCTGGGCATGATTTGGAACAGTGTAAGTGATACTTTTACTTACAAAGCCAACGTCAGGCTTAATCTCGGCTATACAAAACGAGACGTCTTGTCCCAGATCGCACGCATTTACGATCCATTTGGATTTCTAGGTCCCGTCATTTCCAAGGCTAAAATTTTTATGCAACAGCTCTGGCTACTTAAACTAGACTGGTATGAAATACTTCCTCCAGATATTTCGCAGCAATGGGAGAACTTCATTAAGACACTGCCCGACTTAGAGAAAATCAAGGTCCCAAGATGCTTTCTAAAGATTAGTGCCATTGGTGTAGTGCTTCACGGCTTTGTAGATGCTTCTTCTAAAGCTTATGGAGCAGTTGTTTATATGCAAACAGTGTCCATCACCGAGGAATCAAATTGCCAACTCTTGTGCAGTAAATCACGTGTTGCCCCGACCAAGCTCGTGACTATACCTAGACTCGAACTGTGTGCATGTCCTTCTGTCGAAGCTTACTCGCAGAGTCATATCAGCTCTAAAGATGCAGATTGAGTCCGTGCAGTTGTGGTCAGATTCTACAATCGCTCTCTCGTGGATTAATACCCCTCCAAACCTGCTCAAGACCTTCGTCGGAAATCGAGTGTCTCAGATCCAGAAGTTATCCAAAGATTTCCAGTGGAAGCATATCTCATTCTGAGAGCAATCCAGCCGATGTCATTTCTCGCGGACTGGATGTAAGGGAACTTGCAACTAACGATTTGTGGTGGAAGGGTCCTGATTTGCAGAAAATAACTGCAGCTACTCCTAACAGCTTACGAACTTCCAGTACTGTGACTGACCAGTGTTATACCAATGAACTATGCCTAAAGTGACTTTAAAGTTGAATATAGACTCTAATTTTATTGATAATTTTCTTGATCGTACAAATAATTTTCATAAATTAATTAGAATTTTAGCCTTTATTTTAAGATTTATTAAAAATTGTAAACCTGGTGTTAAACAAACCCTTGCACTTACCCTTGAAGAATATGGTTTGGCAGAGATATTCCTTATTAAACATTTTTAAGCGGGATATTTTTCTACAGAAATAGCTTCCTTGAAAAAGGGATCTTCAGTTCCCCAGTCAAGTAAGCTAAGATTTCTTAATCCCTTTATTGATAGAGAAGGTTTGTTAAGGGTAGGGGGTAGAATTTCCCACTCTAATGTCTGTTGGAACCAGAAACACCCCCTAATTCTGCCTGCGGGAAATTAGTCAAACTTATATTTCAGTATTATCACAAGCGTGATTTTCATCTGGGTCAACAAGCTCTATTAAATACTGTACGTTTAAAATATTGGCCTCTTGGTGGTAGAAGCATAGCACGAAGAGTCGTTCATGAATGTTTAGAATGCTTCAAGAATAACCCAGTTATCGCCAATCAAATCATGGGGGATCTGAAAGAATAACGCCAAGTTCGGCTTTCCAAAACGCAGGATTAGATTTATGCGGCCCATTTCTAATCAAATATAAGGGACAGAGAAAGGGTACATTTCAGAAAGTCTATGTGGTCATATTTGTCTGTATGGCAACTAAAGCAGTTCACCTAGACTGTTTCAGATTTGACTGCTAACGCTTTGATTGCCACTTTGAAACGATTTTTTGCACGTCGTGGCAATTCAATTCTTTTTAGCGATAGTGCTACGAATTTCACTGGAGCTTCAGCAGAACTGAAACATCTGTACAAACGTCATAAAAGATGAAACCATTGCAGATAAACCATGTTAGCCTCAGAGGGTATGAAATGGAAATTTTAGTCACCTAGGGCACCCAATTTTGGTGGCCTCTGGGAGGCGGGAGTAAAATCCTTTAAGTATCATTTGAGAAGAGTGGTAGGCTCCGTAAAACTAACGCTGGAAGAATTTATAACTGTAATAGTTCAAATTGAGGGCATCCTCAATTCACGACCTCTCACTCCCTTATCATCTGATACAGACGATTACCAAGTATTAACTCCAGGCCATTTCTTGATAGGAAGACCCATAAATGCTATCTATCCCTGAACCTGATAAAGAGGATAACCTTCTTAATAAATGGCAGAAAACCCAAAAATTTGTTCAAACAATATGGAAACGCTGGCAAAACAGCTATTTGGGTCATTTACAACAGCGTACAAAATGGGTGTTTAAGCAACCCAATATTCTCCCTGGTATAATGGTTTTAATTAAAGATCCTCAACTCCCAACCTGCAATTGGTCATTGGGTAGGATTATTAAGTCTATTCCAGGTACTGATGGAAATGTCAGAGTAGTTGATGTACGTACGCCAAGAGGTAACTACAGGAGACTTTCAAAAATTTGTATTTTGCCAATAAGGGACAACCTTAGTCTTCTGTAAAGCAACTAATTGCATTTCAGTGTTAATTGTATTTTTATGTATTTTTAATTTTAGTTTAACTTGTATTCGCTCTTATTTAACTCTTTGTATTGTTACATTGCATAATGTTAATTTTTATATTTGAAATATATATTTCTGATATTTCAACGTCGCGCGGGATGTTCCGTATTGTGTCTTTATCGCCTTTGGCGACGGAACTCTCGCCAAATTGGCAACCCTTGTAATCTCTCGAAAAGAGTATAAAAGGCATTACGCACTTTCACTTAGTAGGTTTCGCAATAAAGCTTTTTAGACGAACAGTCCGCATTCTTTCTTGAACCAGCATATTACGCTCCGAAACAACCCGTTCTTAGCGGATCTCGGAGAACCATGTCTACCATATTTCAAGTCTGTAGGTGGAGTAGTTCCGGAAATATCGTGATTAGTGCGTGAGTGAGTGAAATTTATCTAAAGCTATTTTGATATTTTTGGGATATTTGTTCGGGAGCACCTAGAACCCCAACTCTGATTTTGAAAACATTTTCAAAAACCTTCCTGGAGATGTACCTAATTTCCCAAATTTTCTCGGCAATTGGATGTATGGTTTTTGAATCTATCGAGTACAGACAGCCACTCTCATTTATATATATATAGATATTTAAAATTTTAATCGTAACAATGCACACACGGTTTGGCTAGTTTCGCTGAAAACTGATTTTCGACGCCAACTTTTGTCATTGTTTTGTTACATTGTTACAGCAATCTATATAAATCGTAAGTTGGTGTCGAAAACCGGTAATTAATTTAATTAACTCGTAATTAATGAATTAATATTTGAAAAAACTATATTATCGAGTGTCATCTACTACAAGTTTGAAAATTTTATTTGAACTTGATTGGATTAATAGAAAATTTTTTATTAACGAATGGAAATTTGAACAAGATAAATATATATACATAAATAAATATAGTGTGAGCTAATATTAGGAATTGAATAACCACATTTATCTCTTCTGGTATTTAAAGTAGATAAACTTTTTCTTTCACACTGTATCAATCTTAAGTATGGTCTAAATTTCAAGTCTCTAGCTCTTTGGGAAGTCAGTTTAAAATCAATTACAAAATTCCACGCAGACAGACAAACAAGAAAGCGAGCTAATAAAAGCATGGTAATGTTAAGTGCCAATCGTATTATCACCTTTTAAACGTATTGCTATATTTAATTCGTGTCATTATTTCTAAGCATAGTGCTTTAAAAAAATGTTTAGCTGTTAGATCATGTTATTTTTTTCACATGCACGAGTTTTTATTTCCATTCTCGGAGAAATGTTTATGTTATGGCAAATATACCGACGCATTCACCCTCCCCTTTTTCACTTAAAAAACACTTTTGTTTTGTTTGTTTTATTTGTATTAACCACAAAGTTATTCGCTTTTAAGTTTACAACTTAATCTTTTAGTCTCTAAATATGGAATTAGTCGCCAAATTTGGTATTGGTATATGGAATTTGTCGTCAAATCTATAAATGGTATATGCAACAGATCGTCGAATTGAAAATGATCTACACTATTAAAATTCGAAGGTAAAAACGTATGTATGTATTTGCATCTATCTATATGCTTCTCACGAACGCAACACACCAAAATACAAAAGATCGGAATGATTGAGAAGCGTTTAACATCGATATTGTAGTTAAAAAATATTAAATAAAATCCTTAAAATGCATAATTGTTTTACCACTGTGCGTTGTTTATTTCGCAAAGCCTCCGTTCCGTTTCGGCCAAGCAAAGCGACTTTTTCGACTATTTTAAAATAGCCATTTAATTTTCGCTTTTAAAATCAGACAAAAAATAATTACAGAATCGGAACTATCATTTATTTCGCCACGATATGTTAGAATTATTTTTACAAAACATTGATATTTTCTATTTTACCATTTTTTCTAAAACGAGGTTAAAACCGATGCGTTTACGAAAATAATTTTTAAATCGTTGCGTATGAATTTATTTTCGTGTTATTTTAACAATATTCTACACTAAATAACCGTATGCCTTTCTCTTTTAGAAACCGTCATTTAAAAAAATAATGCTGAAAACTTTTGTTTACGATTTCTTAAAAATTACTCAATGTTAATTAAACATTTAATAATTTCTTCATTTATGAAGATAGTAGCACGAAACCTTTTTTCCGTGTGTAGAACAATATTACCGTAATCTGTACGAAGATTGAAAAAATTGCTTAAAAATTCCAGATTTTAAAAAAGTTTTTGCGTTTTTAGTCCAATAATTTTTTACGAGAATCTGCTAATTGTTTCTTAAAAATTCTTTATTTAAAAAGAACCATTCTTGACATTATCGGTGTGAAATTTCAATTTAAAAATTAAACCCTCAAAAATAAGGAAAACTTTGAAAAGACATTCTCAAGATTTAAATGCTTTGTGCGCATGCGCCAGGGAATCTGCAAAGGTCATTTTGTTCTTGAATAGGTTTTGAAATGGGAAAGGGAAGGGGGGCAGAGAGAGCTTAGAGTGATGAAAGATTAAGGGAATATCCCTGTTTTCATGCAATCTCATCGCTTAAGTCAGTGCTTCTCAAACTTCGACCGCTGGTGATCCAATCATAATTTTTAGCACTCCCCCCTGTTTAATAATAATAATGTATTTAATGTAATAATAATGCACTCTTTGGTGCTAAAGCTACAATACGATATTAATTACAAACCGTACAAATTTTTACAAGATAAGTATTAAATTTTGTGTATGGAACTTGTAATATAATTACTTTTAAGCAATAGGTTTATTACATGTTACTTTTTCTAATTGAAGTATCCAAATTTTGAGAGGATAATTTAAAATTTCTCTTTAGAATCATGAGCTCTACTTAAATATTTTAAAGAGAAATTTTAAACTGTCTGTTTATAATTTGATATTGAATATTTCGTTTTTTAACAGGATAATGATGCTCTCAATGTACACCGCTGGTGTCTTTATAACTGCCCAAAATTTTGTGAAAACACCTCCTCAATCAATTTATTTAGCCCAGCAGAGCATATTTGGGGAGAACTAGATTTAAACTAAAAAGTAAACATAAACATAATGTGAAAACAATAATCACAGAAGCATGGAGGTAAATTGATGCGGACATTACAAAAAAATGATCAAATCTATACCAAGATGTTTAAAAGTTGTTGTGGACACTAAAAGATATCCTACTAAATTAAGAAAGAAATACATTTAAAGCTATGTTGAGATTTTTGTTAAGTGTACAAAGACTTTTGTGGCATAATTTTTCAGTAGCTTTTTGATTATTAATTTTTAAAAATAATATACTATTTTTTAAAAAATAAGAACAAGTGGCAGATATCAAAAAAATTACAATTTCTATACATTAATTTTTATTAGTCGAAATCATTAAATTTTATAGGAAACTGCAAGTGTACGAACACTTTTGTGGTTCACTGTATTTATGTACATTGCATTTAAATGGAAAAAAAAATCATTAATTTTTTTAAAAAATCGAGTTTTTGCATACAATTTGGCATATTTAAAAAACTTTTAATTCCTAATACATATAAAAATGTTCCATTATTTATGTACTGTATAAATATTATTTGAATACATTCATTAGAATTTTGTGTAAAAGATCCTAATTGCAATTTTTCATGAAAATTTTACTAAACTCGACAGTTTTTATAATCTATAAATTTCTCCAGGAAACTGCAAAAGAGTTAAAAAATTAGTTAAACATGAAGCTAAAGAGTGAGCTATAAATATGGTGAGTTTAAGAAATGTACAACTAGTAGAACATTTTTCATATTGTATTTAAATCTTTACCGTGAAGCCAAAAAACAGACAATGCTTTTAAAGTTCACAAATGGATTTCTTTTTAAGATATTGAATTGAAATTTTCAAATTTTTTTTATTTGTATTATGTATTTATGCATTTTATTGCACATACAATTTGTGAAAAAAAAACAGATTTCACAAATATTATCTTATCGCTCTAGGCACAGATAATGATGTTATTTTTGTGCAGTTTTAATATTACTTGAATATATTAATTAGAATTTTCAATACAAGGTTTACTGTAACTGCAATTTTTCACTAAAAATTCTCTATCCAAAATAATTTAAAATTTTGTATTTTAATTCCTGACTCAAACGTAGTATAGGGGGCCTTTCGATTTGGCGATTTTTCTTTGGATTTTTATTATGATGAGATGACGAATTCATTCTGGCTTCCGGAAACCTATCGCTAAGTGAAGTAGCTTGGCGATCGATTTTGGTCACCAAAAAAATTTGACATCGCCCATACTACACTTTAACCTTAATTCCTAGTTCTATGCACACCCTTTTTAAAGAAAAAGTGTTTTTTTAGTTGAATATTTCAATAAAATGCTCCGAAGGTAGCCACATACCTTAAATTTATGTTTTTTTAAGTAATCCGTCAAAAAAACAGATTTTCAACACATTTTTTCGCTAAATTCCTATAAAAGCCTTATATTAAAAACAAGGCACATTTTTTTGTAAAACAAATAGGTGAAAACTTTAATTCAAAAGTCAAGCAAAAGACTATTTTGAATTATAACAAAATCAAAACAATCTAGTAATGTGTTCGTCCGCGGGTTGTTCTCGATATATACTCTAGTTTTCGTCGACACATTGCCATCTTGGATTATCGTAAATTCACTTTTCGGTAAAATATTTGCTAGGGCGCTTCTACTTAAGGTGTAAGACGAAAATTAATACTCTTTGTTTCCAATAGATAGCCCTATCTCCCTACAATACAGGCTGGCGTGCATAAACAGCTTTACCACACATTTGAAGCTAAAAACACAATTACATATACGTCCATACCACAGACACAGCTCCTCACTGACGTATATATACTATTTTACCACTGAAAGGGTTAAATAAGAAACTGAACATTTCATTACAACATTAAAAAAAATTATTGTTCATAAATTAAAATATTTGTTGGAAATATTGTGCAGCAAAGAAAAAGTGATCTGTTTTCTGAAAGTCAGTTTCATTCGCAGAACATGTAACAAACCATTGACGGTAAAGAAGGGAAAAAGGAAAAAAGTTTTAAGGGGCCATTGGATTTTCAAAAACATTTTAAAAAATTAATACATCATTAAGAACGTTTTAAAGCAAACCTCGTTGAAATCTGACAAAAATTACGCTCTCAGCACGTAAAAATGTGTCAAAAATACTTGTAATATGTAAAGAAACAGAACTTTCGTTAGATTTTTGTTTGGAATGTTTTGATTTTTTATTTGTTTCATCAGTATCGCGTAGAAGCAACAAAAGGTCTGTTGGCGACTCACCTCGTACTTTTAAATCCTGCTCGTGATGAGGTTAACAACAATTTTACAGCTTAGAATTACTGACCAAAAATATCAGCATCTTACAAAACAATAATTGATATTGGCCTGAAATGAATCAATATTGATATATGATGATTAGCTAATCACCTAGATATTATGAAAAATCTGGGTTTTAAAATAAATGTTTTTCTGTTATTTCTGTTTCAGGCATGAATAACGAGAGTGGAAATTGTCTATAACTCTCACAAAAACGGCTTCTACGGCACTGAGAATGAGAAACAAAATAGGCAGGAACACTTTATGAAAAAAGTAGCCTCAATATATGAAATGGATACATGTTAAATGTAAAAAGATTTATTTTAATGTAAAAAAAAAAAATCTTTAAACGATTTTCTCAGTTTCTGAATTTTCCACTTTCTTTCAAAATTTAAAGAAAGCTTTGGTTTCAGAGCTACGACATTTTATATGTAAAATGTAGATCTACCTTTAGTCTTCCAAAAGTTACTTTGTGTGTAACAGAAAGAGAGCTATTTAGTTTTTTCTATTTTTGTATCCACATTTGTTATGCTATTTAAAAAATTACAATAATTTTACAGCAAAAATTTATTTTTTGTACTTTTCTGCACGAACTGCAGGAAACTCATATTAAAAGAAAAAGAATTTACTGGTTAGTGAGGAATCGGAAAAAGTACGTCAAAATGTGCAATATCAAGACTCCGCAAGGTACTATTCCCCCCATTTAAGTCGACTGACTACTTTCTCCAACCGTGATTTTTTAAGATTGAATGTTTATTCCATTTAGTGTAAGAATTATACATATAATTTTTTAAAGAATAATTATTACCCCGCGATAGAAGTGAAACTGCTTTGGCGACGTTGGCCGTAAATACAGGTATAGATCGAATTATATTAAACTGCTAACTTACTTTAATCCAATAAAATTCAAACATTTTATGAATAAAATTTTTATTCAATTTTCTGCATCATTATTTTACAAGAAAGACGCAATAGGTGTGTGGTAACTAAAGTAAGATATAAAATTCCTCGATTGTAGTCAATCAATGTGAGAAAACGCACCAATCGTTTGGTTCTGTAAATTATTTTTCCTTTAGAATCAGTATTCATTGTCAAATTCAGTGTCCGTTACAAAAATTCAATGTGGCTTTGCTTTTTCTGAAACAAAAAACTAAAGTCTCAAGATAATCGGCTTTTAATCATCATCGGATCCAATGATTGCAGCAGCTTCTGATGTGTACAGCACTAAAACTTAATGGATAAAGATGATAAAGCTGCGACAGAACTACCTGGTGATAAATAGACTTTCGCCAGGAGCTGCTAGTTCTGCTTTTTTTTTCCACGAAACTTTTCCTCTTTTTGCATTTGTTCTAGGCTATCTGACCAGAATTTATTTTGATTCAATGGAAATAAAAATTAATGCAAACCTCGTCGAAATCTGGCAATAATTACACTCTCAGCAATAAAAAATGTAGTAAAAAAAGACTATAAAAATGTAAACAAACAAGATTTTTCGTTTTCAATTTGGAATTTTTTTTGTCTCATCGTATCTCGTGCTTTAAAGAAACACGAGGAACACATCGTGGTTCTAAATCCCGGTCAAGTGATGAGGTTGGTCTCTCACTTTTACAGAGAATTATAGGTCAAAATCAGGATCTTCCAAAAATAACAATTGATATGAAATGAATCAACACTGATATTTGATGGACTACCTAATCGCCTAGATATTATGAAACTTCCGGGTTTTAAAATAAACTACTTTACTGTTATTTCTGATTTTCAGGCATGAATAAAGGGAGCGAAAATTACCTATATCTCTCACAAAAAAAAGGCTCGTAAGATATTGAGAAAGAGAAAAAATATGCATTAACACTTTATGGAAAAAGAAGCCTCAATATATGAAATGGATACATTTTAAGTGTAAAAGGATTTATTTTAATGCAAAAAAATTTAAACTATTTTCTCAGTTTCTAAATTATTGCAAAACTATATTTTATATGTATAATATACTTCTGTAAATATGCCTTATTTTTTTGGGAATGAGGTCAGTAGAATTTATTTTATAATAGGAGATGAATAAGAAAAAAGTAGTGATTTTAAATTGTTTAAATTTCTTTTAATTTTAAAAAATACTAAAATATAATCTAAATTTAAAATTGGAGATATACAGAATACGTATTCTTTAGCTTTAATTTTATATAAAAATGTAGAACCTACATTAAGCCTTTCAAAAGTTATAGTGTGGGTAATAGAAAGAAAGCTATTTAGTTTTCACTATTTTTGTATTCACACATATACTTTATGCTATTTAAAAAAATACAATTCTACAGCAAAATCTTTTATTTTAAACTTTGCTGCATGAACTAAGAAATTAATACTAAAATGAAAAAACGTAAAAATGTGCAATTTAAAAACTCCGCGTACTATCCTCTTTAATACCATGATGTTAGTATATATATAAAACAGAGACTGAAGAATGCAGAATTTGCGGACTATTCTTTGACAATGTCACCAATTAATAGGCGATTTTTTTGTGAAATACAGTGTCAGCAATTATCATTCTGCCAATAGGAAGTATCAAACTCAAACGCTTAAAGCGGGATAACTGCTACAATCAGGTTCAAGATATTGTTACGTAGATCGGGGTTCGAGGATATTTTGCAAATCAGTCTAAATAAACATTCTTGAACAATATCGTCTTGAACAAGGATCAACTGCAAAAATTCACAGAATAAATATCAGAAGGATTTCACACCTTCAACAGCACTTAGACACAATTATCAGTATCTAAAAATACAGGAATATATCACATGCACAGCCGAGCTAATCACGATCAAGGCAAGTTTACTAATCGCTTGTCAAAACCAGACTCTGTTGCGGCGGGTATCGCTCTATTTATAGCCGTGGCCGAAACGGAGAAAGTGCTTAATATCTTAACGATTGATTGGCGCAGATTAGCCGAAATCGGCTCTTGCGCCATTAAACCCAACATTCATTCATTCGTTCATGACGTTTCCCCAGCCAAATGTCCAAAAAATGTGAAATTTTTTTTATTGCAATAACTTTTGATCTAATTGGAATTTTGAAAAGCGCTACATGTATACGTGATCAGCGTCGTATTTTACATAAGAAAAATGAGTTCGGTTGGAATGAGTTACAAATTTTTTGGTGTACAAGACGGCTCAAGAGCGAAATATCCAAAAATGTGAAATTTTTTTATTGCAATAACGATCTAATTCGAATTTTGAAAAGCGCCACATGTATTCGTGATCAGAAAAATGTGAAAATTTTTTATTGCAATAACTTTTGATCTAATTGGAATTTTGAAAAGCGCCACATGTATTCGTGATCAGCGTCGGATTTTAACATAAGATAAATGAGTTTGGTTGGAATAGTAGAAATTGTTTCGGTGTTCATGACATCTCCACAGCCGAATATACATAAAATGTGAAAAATTTTTATTGCAATAACTTTTGATCTAATTCGAATTTTTAAAGCGCCACATGTATTTGTGATCAGCGTCGGATTTTAAATAAGAAAATTGTGTTTCGTTGGAATAGGAGAAATTTTTTCGTTGTTCATGACGTCTCCCAGCCAAATGTCCAAAAAATGTGAAATTTTTTATTGCCTATTCCAACCAAACTCAATTTTCTTATTTTAAAATCCGATGCTGATCACGAATACATGTGGCGCTTTTCAAAATTCGAATTAGATCAAAAGTTATTGCAATAAAAAAATTTCACATTTTTTGGATATTTGGCTGAGGCGTCATGAACAACGAAAAAATTTCTAACTCCTATTCCAACCAAACTCATTTTTCTTATGTTAAAATCCGACGCTGATCACGAATACATGTGGCGCTTTTCAAAATTCCAATTAGATCAAAAGTTATTGCAATAAAAAATTTTCACATTTTTTGGATATTTGGCTGAGGCGTCATGAACACCGAAAAAATTTCTATTCCAACCAAATTCAATTTTCTTATTTTAAAATCCAATGCTGATCACGAATACATGTGGCGCTTTTCAAAATTCGAATTAGATCGTTATTGCAATCAAAAAATTTCACATTTTTTGGATAATTCGCTCTTGAGCCGTCTTGTACACCAAAAAAATTTGTAACTCCTATTCCAACCGAACTCATTTTTCTTATGTAAAATACGACGCTGATCACGTATACATGTAGCGCTTTTCAAAATTCCAATTAGATCAAAAGTTATTGCAATAAAAAAATTTCACATTTTTTGGACATTTGGCTGGGGAAACGTCATGAACGAATGAATGAATGAATGAATGTTGGGTTTAATGGCGCAAGAGCCGATTTCGGCTAATCTGCGCCAATCAATCGTTAAAATATTAAGCACTTTCTCCGTTTCGGCCACGGCTATAATAGAGCGATACCCGCCGCAACAGTCTGGTTTTGACAAGCGATTAGTAAACTTGCCTTGATCGTGATTAGCTCGGCTGTGCATGTGAATAAGCTTATATATTCGTGTATTTTTAGATACTGATAATTGTGTGCTGTTGAAGGTGTGAAATCCTTCTGATATTTATTCTGTGAATTTTTGCAGTTGAATCCTGTGTTTCAAGGCTTGATTTCCGATAATAAATTATCATTGTTCTTATTTACGACTGATTTGCAAAATATCCTCGAACCCCGATCTACGTAACAATATCTTGAACCTGATGGTAGCAATTAGTTATCCCGCTTTAAGCGTTTGAGTTTGATACTTCCTATTGGCAGAATGATAATTGCTGACACTGTATTTCACAAAAAAATTGCCTATTAATTGGTGTCAAAGAATAGTCCGCAAATTCTGCATTCTTGAGTCTCTGTTTTATATATATACTAACATCATGGTATTAAAGTGGATAGTACCTTGCGGAGTTTTTAAATTGCACATTTTTACGTTTTTTCATTTTAGTATTAATTTGTTACAGTTCTTGCAGCAATACAATTCTACAGCAAAATCTTTTATTTTAAAGATTTTGCTGTAGAATTGTATTTTTTTAAATAGCATAAATATGTGCGAATACAAAAATAGTAAAAACTAAATAGCTTTCTTTCTATTACCCACAAGATAACTTTTGAAAGGCTAAATGTAGGTCCTATATCTATGTATATATAAATGTTATGTTGGTTTGTGTACGCTTCCATAACTCAAAAAGTTCTGCATGGATTTATCTGAAATTTTGACACAACCTTGCATTTGACTCCGGTCAGGTTCTTATGTACTTTTTATTTCGAAATGCAATCTAAATTTTTTAAAATTTAACTTTTAAGTGATTTTTTGATATGACGTCATACGATGTCATGACTCGCTCTGAATGCGAAAATTTAAGCTTTAAACATATTTTTTCACGAATTATTACATATTTTTACTATACTTAAGTTTATTGGTTGTCATATTTTTCAATTTCTTTGTTCTTTGATACGTAATTGGGATTAATTTTCGAATAAATCATTTTTTAAAAAATTATTCTTTCAACCACTCAAATTTTGTTTTGTAGTTTTGGCAACATTCCGATAGCTAACGCGCGATAAACAATTTTTTAAGTTGTTGAAATACACAGGTTAGGTTTTCTGATATGAATTATTTTTTAACAAAATACTGATTACGGTTTGCTTGGTATAACTTATTAATTGACAGGGTTTTGAATTAGTTTTTTTTCTCTATTTTAAACATTCCGATAGCTAACGCGCGATAAACAATTTTTTATGTCATTGAAATATACAGGCTACGTTTTCTGATATAAATTATTATTTTAACAAAATACTGATTACGGTTTGCTTGGTATTACTTATTAATTGACGGGGTTTTAAATTAGTAAGTTTATTTTAAAGTAAGGTAAGTTTAGTAAGTTTATTATCATTAGATGTTATTATTGAAATACAGGTTAGTTTTCCTGATATATAATTTCAGTCATCAAAATATTAAACCATACTTTTGTTTTCGATGACTTTTTAAAATTTAAATTTGTTATAACCTTCTTAGTAACTTCTTTCCATTAGTAATTTGTTAATGGAAAACTTGGAAGTTAGTACGGTTTGCTTGGTACTTGCTTATTATTGCAACAATCACCAACGTTCAAAATAACTCTCCAAGTTGGCAACGCTGATCTCCTATGTGTTGTATGAGTTGAATTGGCAATCATGTGCTTCATTTCATATAATGTCACCAATAGGTTCCATTTTTGTCAGGGACATAGCTACCGCTGTATCAGCCATACCAATGATACAAGGCCCCCAAGTTACAGTGGCCCCAATCTGTGTTACTACAGTCTAACACGGTGCTCATATCTGAAAATTGCCTCCCCCGCAAAGGAATTTTGATACAGGGCTTACTCAAAGCTGTTTTGCAATTTTGTGTGTTTTTATTTTAACCTTTTTGTCAATTGGCTTTACACAAAATTGCCTTGCAGAAAATAGAACTTGGGTCATCATACTTGACACAAGCAAAAGCAATGTTGGTAGTAATTACATATCAAAATGGCTCGAATACCTGTTGAGAAAGCAGGGGTTTGTAAGGTTGTAATTATTTTTGGGTTACTTATGTACTATCGCAACAATCACCAGCGTTCAAATAACTCGCCATATTGGCAATCCCAATTTTGTATGCGCTGAATTGGAAATCATGTGCTTCATTTCTTATAATGTCACCAATAGGTTGCGATAATACACCTTTAATTAGACTGGCCGCAACACACCAATTTGGCGTGATTTCAAAATCATGCCAAAAACAAATAGCGTACCAATATGAAATTAATATTGTGGATATTATTTTAGCCTTTTTTATAGACTATCCATTAAGAAAATTATGCCCAATATAAGATTCACAATTGGCTGGATGAACCAGCTCTTTTCCCCTCATTTAACCAGAGCCACAGCAACGCGTGGCAGGGTACAGCTAGTTTTTATATAAAATTAAAGCTGAAGAATACTTGTATTCTGTATATCTCCAATTTTAAATTTATTTTAGTATTTTTTAAAATTAAAAGAAATTTAAACAATTTAAAATTACTTTTTTCTTATTTATCTCCTATTATAAAATAAATTCCCAAAAAAATAAGGCATATCTACAGAAGTATATTATACATATAAAATATAGTTTTGCAATAATTTAGAAACTGAGAAAATAGTTTAAAGATTAATTTTTTTGCATTAAAATAAATCCTTTTACACTTAAAATGTATCCATTTCATATATTGAGGCTTCTTTTTCCATAAAGTGTTCATGCATATTTTTTCTCTCATTCTCAATATCTTACGAGCCTTTTTTTTGTGAGATAGGTAATATTCGCTCCCTTTATTCATGCCTGAAAATCAGAAATAACAGTAAACTAGTTTATTTTAAAACCCGGAAGTTTCATAATATCTAGGCGATTAGCTAGTCCATCATCAAATATCAGTGTTGATTAATTTCATATCAATTTTGGCCTATAATTCTAAGCTGTAAAAGTGAGAGACCAACCTCATCACTTGACCGGGATTTAGAACCTCGTGTTTCTTTAAAGCACGAGATACGATGAGACAAATAAATAAAAAAAATTCCAAGAAAACGAAAAATCTTGTTTGTTTACATTTTTATAAAGATCGTCTTTTTTGACATTTTTTATTGCTGAGAGTGTAATTATTGCCTGATTTCAACGAGGTTTGCATTAATTTCTATTTCCATTGAATCAAAATAAATTCTGGTCAGATAGCCTAGAACAAATGCAAAAAGAGGAAAAGTTTCGTGGAAAAAAAAGCAGAACTAGCAGCTCCTGGCGAAAGTCTATTATCACCAGGTAGTTCTGTCGCAGCTTTATCATCTTTATCCATTGTTTTAGTGCTGTACACATCAGAGGCTGCTGCAATCATTGGATCCGATGATGATTAAAAGCCGATTATCTTAACTGGAGACTAATGTTTTTTGTTTCAGAAAAAGCAAAGCCACTCATTGTTCTTGACACTGAATTTGACGAATACTAATTCTAGAGAAGGAAAAATAATTTACAGAACCACGCGATTGGTGCGTTTTCTCACATTGATTGACTACAATCGAGGAATTTTATATCCTACTTCAGTTACCACACACCTATTGCGTCTTTCTTGGAAAATAATGATGCAGAAAATTGAATAAAAATTTTATTTTCATAAAATTTGAATTTTATTGGATTAAAGTAAATTAGCAGTTTAATATAATTCGATCTATACCTGTATTTACGGCCAACGTCGCCAAAGCAGTTTCACTTCTATCGCGGGGTAATAATTATTCTTTAAAAAATTATATGTATATTCTAATTCTTACACTAAATGGAATAAACATATTCAATCATTTACCTACTTTTAAAAAATCACGGTTGGAGAAAGTAGTCAGTCGACTTAAAGGGGGGGAATAGTACCTTGCGGAGTCTTGATATTGCACATTTTGACGTACTTTTTCCGATTCCTCACTAACCAGTAAATTCTTTTCCTTTTAATATGTTTCTTGCAGTTCGTGCAGAAAAGTACAAAAAATAAATTTTTGCTGGAAAATTATTGTAATTTTTTAAATAGCATAAATGTGGATACAAAAATAGAAAAAACTAAATAGCTCTCTTTCTGTTACACACAAAGTAACTTTTGGAAGACTAAAGGTAGATCCTGTGTTTTTATATAAAATAAAAGCTTGAGAATGCCTGTATACCCCCAATTTTAATCATATTTTAGCATTTTTATTAAATTAAAATAAATTTAAAATCACTTTTTTTTAAAT
Source organism: Trichonephila clavata (assembly GCA_019973975.1). NCBI lineage: Eukaryota > Metazoa > Arthropoda > Arachnida > Araneae > Nephilidae > Trichonephila > Trichonephila clavata. The sequence continues at coordinate 32,464 of BMAO01007562.1, read as the reverse complement.
TTATCACATTACAAAATAAATTCTACTAATCCAATCCCAAAAACTGAGGCACAGAATGCAGATCTACATTTTACATATAAAATATCATAGCTCTGAAACCAAAGCTTTCTTTAAATTTTGAAAGTGGAAAATTAAGAAACTGAGAAAATCGTTTAAAGATTTAATTTTTTTTTTTTTACATTAAAATAAATCTTTTTACATTTAACATGTATCCATTTCATATATTGAGGCTACTTTTTTCATAAAGTGTTTGCCTATTTTGTTTCTCCTTCTCAGTGCCGTAGAAGCCGTTTTTGTGAGAGTTATAGACAATTTCCACTCTCGTTATTCATGCCTGAAACAGAAATAACAGAAAAACATTTATTTTAAAACTAAGATTTTTCATAATAGCTAGTTTATCATCATATATCAATTTTGATTCATTTCAGACCAATATCAAATTGTTTTGTAAGATGCTGATATTTTTGGTCAGTAATTCTAAGCTGTAAAATTGAGTTGTTAACCTCATCACTTGAGCAGGATTTAAAAGTACGAGGTGAGTCGCCAACAGACCTTTTGTTGCTTCTATAAGTGCGAGATACTGATGAAACAAATAAAAAATCAAAACATTCCAAACAGAATCTAACGAAAGTTCTGTTTCTTTACATATTTCAAGTATTTTTGACACATTTTTACGTGCTGGGAGCGTAATTTTTGTCAGATTTCAACGAGGTTTGCTTAAAACGTTCTTAATGATGTACATTAATTTTTTAAAATGTTTTTGAAATTCCAATGGTCCCTTAAAACTTTTTTCCTTTTCCCTTCTTAACCGTTAATGGTTTGTTAAATGTTCTGCGAATGAAACTGACTCAGAAAACAGATCACTTTTTCTTTGCTGCACAATATTTCCAACAAATATTTTAATTTATGAACAATAATTTTTTTTAATGTTGTTGTAATGAATTAAGTTTCTTATTTAACCCTTTCAGTGGTAAAATAGTATATATACGTCAGTGAGGAGCTGTGTCTAAGGTGTATGGACGTATATATAAGAATTGTTTTAGCTTCAAATGTGTGGTAAAGCTTATGCACGCCAGCCTGTAAAGTTTTGTAGGGAGATAGGGAAACAAAGTATTAATTTTCGTTAGTACCTTTCGAAACCAAAAATTGTACATTTTGACATACTTCGATTCAACATAAATCAATAAATTTTGCATATTCTTATGATTTTTTTTTACAAATTGTTCAAAACAGTTCAAAGTTTAAAATACTTAATCAATTTTTGCTTTTAAATTAATACATTTTTTTTAACAGCACAAAATATGCACACAAAAATTTAAAAATAAAAATTACTTACCTTCTGTTACCCGCAAGATAACTTTTGAAAGATGTACAGTAGAACCTTCATTTATGTACCAAATTAAAGCTAAATAATGCCTTAATTCTGTAAACCTCAAATTTTAAATTTCTACCACATTTAAAAAAATTAAAAAATTTAGATATCATAAAATTTATAATTAGTAATTTTTTTTCCTTCTATCATGTTATAAAATAAAATCTATTCACCGTATTAACAAAACTGAGGTTCACAGAATCATAAATGATAAGAACAATAACCACATAAAATTTTAGAACTCTACAATCAAAACTTTTTTTTTAATCTTGCGGGAAAGTGTGAAAATTACAGAGAAAATCACGTTTAAACATTGCATTATAATTTTGTACCACAAAATACAATTTTTGAATACTTAAAATGCACCCGCCTCATATGTTACACCTTCTATTTCAACAAAATGCTCATGCATGGCTTTTTTTCGCATTCTCAAAGCCCTACGAGCATCTAATGTTGAAGATCTAGACTTTATTTCGGCTTCGAGCTTTATCACACTGAAAAGCATAAGACAGAAAAATGCCCTACTTTACAACCCAGATGTTTCATAATATCCAAGCGACCAGCCATTCCATCATTATACATTACAACTGCCTCATTCACTGCAATATCAACTATTCTCTTAGAAGATCCTGATGTTTTCGGACAGTATTTCCAAACCGTAGAGTTGAAAGATTCATTTGAATTCTGAGTCTTTCCCCCTAAACATTTTTTCAATAACTTAGGTGAGGATAATTCTGCAAATATTGGTTTTATTGCATCCATAACAGAGGTTGGCACATTGCTGTTATGTTTGTATGATTCATTTTCGGAGTATTTCGCCTTTTGATAACCACACCATGAGGACGCACCAACTGGGCAGAAGTAATGCATTGGTTCTTCATCTGTAGAGCGGTAATGGCAATAAATGGCCCAAATGGATTTACGCATATCATCTGCGGAGCTGCAGTTCTCACGTATAGCATTTCCATAGTAAGTAGTGAATTTATCTATTATTTTATCTGTCAGGCGATTTTTCCCACTTATACTTTTGCCATCTGATAGCTTTTTGCCACGATTCATCAGTTTCAACTTACGAAGTCTGGCACCCATCCGCTTCTGTATATGACCAACACATTCAATTTTTTCTAAATTGTACAACACCGTACTTTGCAGCTCTGGGAATGTTTTAGTGTCACCGTCACCAATATATTTCACATATTTGGCATTTCTTTCCAATACGGAACGTCTAAAAATTCTCTTCATTCCTTCCACTTCCATTTTATTAGAAGAACCAGAATGATTTTTCACGCAATGTGGTTCATGACTTTTTTTCCATTTTTCATATGCTATTCCACATTTCGGACTTTTCCATTGATCACAGCCTTTGCAATATGATGATAAAACTTCGACATCAATAACTTTTCCTGTAATATCACCAATAATGCTGCAGACACCAATGCGAGATGTATGACCCCGAGTTTTCCAAGTTCCACCACCAAACACATATTTCATTTGTTTCGGATGCTGCAATCTCTTCTTTTGCAGCTTTGTTCATTGAAGAAACAGCTACAATGGAACCAGCAGATTTTATATTATTCAAAATCCTATCATAGGACTTTTGTGAAACCGGTGGAGGCAAATCCATCACCGAACAAAAGGTTTTAATTCCACGTAGACCAACCCCTAGTGTACGCATAGCATATGTAATGCGAGTGTTTATTTCATAGTCGTGGTTACTTGACTCAAACACTGGTGAACTTAAAAGTTGATTGCATAGCACATGAATCACAATCAATGTAAAATTCTGATACTAGTCCAAACAGAACCTTTTCTTTCAAAACTGCTTTTGAGCCACAGTAAAAGCATATTAAATATTTTGATAATTCTTCTGAAAGAATGTCTAGATTTATCAATCGATAACCCTTACGTTCACTGGAGTTGCTTTGATAGGAACCGCCAAACACAGATGAAGCTGATGACACATCGATGCCTACCGGTTCTAACGTTTCGTTTTTAGAATGTTGATTCCCACAAAAATGCCTTTTCTTTCTTCTATAATCCGTAGATCTTCTAGCGGATTTACTACTCATATTAATATATGCACAAGTATGAATTATCAAATAAAAATTAATGATTACTCAATACTTTTTCGAAAACTATTATCAAGGAAGGCAGACTTAGCAAGCAAAAACAACGCAGTAGAAATACAAATGTAAATAAACATCTGCTTGAATTCGAAATGTGTTGAGTTGTAGGTATGCTTCTCCAATCAAAAGACAATTATAAATAAAATTGAAAATTTAAGAAAAAAATGCAGTTTTATATTACAGGTCGAAACCGAAACTAACAGAATAGCGGTTTGTTTACATTCCATTTAAAGAGCAAAGTCTCTTTAGACATTTACATTTTTTCCTGTAAGCGTAATAATTATCGGATTTTGACGCGGTTTGTTTTAAAATGCTCCAAACAGTTCAAATTATTTTTTAAAAATATTTTTTAAAAATCGATAAATTGATGGGTTAAAGGTACTATGTCCCCTTAAGTAGAAGCGCCCTAGCAAATATTTTACCGAAAAGTGAATTTACGATAATCCAAGATGGCAATGTGTCGACGAAAACTAGAGTATGTATCGAGAACTACCCTCGGACGAACACATGAGTACTAGATTGTTTTGATTTTGTTATAATTCAAAATAGTCTTTTTCTTGACTTTTGAATTAGATTTCACCTATTTGTTTTACAAAAGTATGTGCCTTGTTTTTAATATGGCTTTTATAGGAATTTAGCGAAAAATGTGATGAAAATCTGTTTTTTTGACGGATTACTTAAAAAAACATAAATTTAAGGTATGTGGCTACCTTCGGAGCATTTTATTGAAATATTCAACTAAAAAAACACTTTTTCTTTAAAAAGGGTGTGCATAGAACTAGGAATTAAGGTTAAAGTGTAGTAGGCGATTTCAAATTTTTTTGGTGACCAAAATCGATCGCCAAGCCACTTAGCGATAGGTTTCCGGAAGCCAGAATGAATTCGTCATCTGATCATAATAAAAATCCAAAGAAAAATCGCCAAATCGAAAGGCCCCCTATACTACGTTTGAGTCAGGAATTAAAATACAAAATTTTAAATTATTTTGGATAGAGAATTAGTAAAAAATTGCAGTTACAGTAAACCTTGTATTGAAAATTCTAATTAATATATTCAAATAATATTAAAACTGCACAAAAATAACATCATTATCTGTGCCTAGAGCGATAAGATAATATTTGTGAAATCTGTTTTTTTTCACAAATTGTATGTGCAATAAAATGCATAAATACATACATAGAGATTATAGTCTATAATACAAATAAAAAATTTTTGAAAATTTCAATTCATCTTAAAAAGTAATCCATTTGTGAACTTTAAAAGCATTGTCTGAGAAACTGTTTTTTGGCTTCACGGTAAAGATTTAAATACAATATGAAAAATGTTCTGCTAGTACATTTCTTAAACTCACCATATTTATAGCTCACTCTTTAGCTTCATGTTTTTTTAACTCTTTTGCAGTTTCCTGGAGAGTTTTATAGTTTATAAAAACTGTCGTTTAGTAAAATTTTCATGAAAAATTGCAATTAGGATCTTTTACACAAAATTCTAATGAATGTATTCAAATAATATTTATACAGTACATAAATAATGGAACATTTTTATATGTATTAGGAATTAAAAGTTTTTTAAATATGCCAAATTTTATGCAAAAACTCGATTTTTTAAAAAAATTAATGATTTTTTTTCCATTTAAATGCAATGTACATAAATACAGTGAACCACAAAAGTGTTCGTACACTTGCAGTTTCCTATAAAATTTAATGATTTCGACTAATAAAAATTAATGTAATTTTTTTATGATATGTGCCACGTTCTTATTTTTTTAAAAATAGTATATTATTTTTAAAAATTAATAATCAAAAAGCTACTGAAAAATTAGGCCAAAAAAGTCTTTGTACACTTAACAAAAATCTCAACATAGCTTTAAATGTATTTTTTTCTTAATTTAGTAGGATATCTTTTAGTGTCCACAACAACTTTTAAACATCTTGGTATAGATTTGATCATTTTTTTGTAATGTCCGCATCAATTTACCTCCATGCTTCTGTGATTATTGTTTTCACATTATGTTTATGTTTACTTTTTAGTTTAAATCTAGTTCTCTCCAAATATGCTCTGCTGGGCTAAATAAATTGATTGAGGAGGTTTCACAAAATTTTGGGCAGTTATAAAGACACCAGCGGTGTACATTGAGAGCATCATTATCCTGTTAAAAAATGGTCATATTCAATATCAAATTTTGGACAGACAATTTAAAATTTCTCTTTAAAATATTTAAGTAGAGCTCATGATTTAAAGAGAAATTTTAAATTATCCTCTCAAAATTTGGATATTTTAGACGACTTCATTTTTTAACAGGATAATGACGCCTGGCGATCTGCTCTCAATGTACACCGCTGGTGTCTAAAACTGTACCCAAAATTTTGAAAACACCTCCTCAATCAATTTATTTAGCCCAGCAGAGCATATTTGGGGAGAACTAGATTTAAAATAAAAAGAAAACATGACATACAAACACATAATGGGAAAAAACAATAATCACTGAAGCATGGAGGTAAATCGATGCAGAAATTACAAAATGATTAAATCTATACCGAGACATTTAAAAGTTGTTGTGGACACTAAAAGATATCCTACTTTCTAAATTAAGAAAGAAATACAATATTTATATAAAGAGCTATGTTGAGATTTTTGTTAAGTGTACGAAGACTTTAGTGGCGTAATTTTTCAGTAGCTTTTAGTATAATTATTATTTTAAAAAATTAATGCATTTTTAATAAAAATAACTATATCATTCCGCCGAGAACAAGCAAATATAAAAAAATTACAATTCCAAAATATTAATTTTTATTAGTCGGAAACAATAAATCTTATATGAAATTGCAAGTGTACGAACACTTTTTGGGTCCACTGTATATATACAGAGATTAGATTTTGATTCATGACACAGATACAACTAAATAAAACATGTTCTGAAAATTTAAATTCAATATCTTAAAAAATATTTTGTGTAGGGATCAGCATCTGGTTTTGTTAACTCCAATTCCAGTTTACTAATTATGCTATAAATTTGCTTCTAGATATCGTAGAAACAAAAATAGAGTGTTTTATGGAATCTGAAATGTTATAGGCTATAAAATAAAAACACAAAAGTAATTTTGAAAATTTTCACCAAAACTGCGAATTTTGGGTAGTTAATGAAATTTATTATGAAGCAAGTAAATTTTGTCATATTGTTATAATCATCATAATCATATTGTTTGATTTTTTGGGCATTTGCTTATATGCAAATAATGATTTTATTCCTTTGCAACATAGGAATAATTTTAGTTTTATTTTCATATTTAATAATTAAAAAGATTAAAATGGCCTGCATGTTTTGAAAAAGGCAAGCCTACAAAATAAATTTTTGTTTTCAAGAGTAATTTCTAGTAAAATTTAAAGAACTTTTTTAGCTTATTGGTAAATGTATGGAAAATGTCTTTAAAGTTCCCATAAAGAAATTATTTAAAAGAGTCAACTATTTCAATACATTTATTTCATTCCTTTCACCCTCATTTTCGAATATTGAAAGAAAATTTACTGAAAATAACAGATTGAGCAAAATTTGTAAAATTGAACTTAATCTAGTTCAAAATTTTTTTATTTTTCAGTTTGGGACATAGCATGTAAAAATTTAATCTACTTTAATACTAATATTTAATGGATATTTTGTATTATTAATTGGTCTACATATTGTTTAAATTGGATTCATCTTATAACATAGTGCAGAAGGCTATACACTTATGACCATTTAAAAATTAAATTGATATTTAAAAAAAAAGGGAGAAAAGCTGAGTCAAAGTTTTAATTCGCAACATATTGACCTTTATTGTGACTATAGTGTTTTGGATGAAAATAAATGTATATATATCAGATTCTTTATATTTAACCCAATACAAATATACTTTTACTCATTAAAGAAAGGTAGAGAAAAATTATATTCTTACCGTAAAATCTGGCATATCATGCATACCATCGTATAACACGCACTTATACTTTCAAGCAATTTTTAATTTCTATATTTGCTGTATAATGTGCACCCCCTTTTTCATGAAGAAACCTGAGATATATGTGAGCCATGCTCTTAAAGTTTGAAAGTCATTTATTCTAAGCTTTAGTAAAAAATAGTATACATCTAGAAGTGCAACCTTTTAAGTTCATAAGGAACGCCATTTCTTTTAAATGAACAACATTTCAATCTATGTAGAAATCTAATTTTTTCCCTATGCTCACGTTTTTTTAAAGCTCTCATTTTTATACCTGGCATATAATGTGCACACATAAAATTCAATCTTATTTTTTGTGTTAAAAATGTGCATTGTACACCAGATTTTACGATACATATTACCACAACAATGCCAATGTTCAAGATAACGCACCAAGTTGGTGACCCCAATTTTGTATATGTCGTATGAGCCAAATTGACAACCATGTGTTATTACATATAATTTCTCAAATATGGTTGCAATAATATGCAAGTACCAAAAATTAATACAGCTTGGGTACAAAAACTCATGTTTTTCCACTTGTATACAACATACCTGCAAACAAAAGAAATCTTGGTATATATTATCGCAACCAACTGGCGACATTATATGAAATGAAACACCTGTTTGCCAATTCAGCACATACAATACACAAGAAATTGGAGGGTACTTTCATATTATCGCCCTCTAAATAATTTGCTGACTTGGCCACCCCGATTTCCTATGTGTGGTACATGCTGAATTGGCAACCAGTCTTCATTTCATATAATGTCACCAATAGGTTGCAATAAGACGCAAGTATCAATCGGAGTTACCAACTAGGCGAGATATTATCACAACAAATGCCTAATCTAATAATACCTGTGCTGAAATCTGTTCAGTCAGACACGAAGAACCATAAATTTAAAATATAGTTTATAAAAACACGCTTTTATCCAACTAAAATCTCAATATAAGAATAAAATGATTAATTTTCTCGTTAATGTCATTGTGGTAAAAGCGTGGGGGCCTTTGTACTACGTTTTTACACTAACTCTGCATTTTGGAATAGAACTAGTAAGAAATTATAACAATATTGATCACCCCACACTTTTATACGCAGTTATTATTTTTCCAGTTTCAATTTATTTTTTTCTGCTTCTTTTCTTGGCATTTCTAAATACCTTGTGTTCTATTTCTTTAAATCCAGGCACTCATATTTTTCTAATTTGTTTTCTATAAAAAATTACTTACATTTTTGCTTCTTAATGTAATTCCTTTTTTGCCAGGAATAAGCCATTCTTTTAAATTATTTTCATTTTGAGTTCTTAGTGCGAGACTGTCATCGTTGATTGAAAACTATCGGATGGCAAAATTTTATTTGCAGCGATTTCAAAACCTGAAAGATATTTAATGTGTAGTGTACTGATAACAAATTAGTTCCTGTATATCTAATATATAAAATTCTCCTGTCACAGTGTTTGTAACCAAACTCCTCCGAAATGGTGTGGCCTATTATGAAATTTTGTGCGTATATTCAGTAGGTCTGAGAATAGGACGTAAACTATTTTTCATTCAGATATTGTAATTAGTTAAAAAGATATGAATTAAAAACCTTAAAACGCATAATTGTCTTAACCCTGCGCGTTATTTTTCCCGCCTACCGTCGTGAATGAACAGAGGGTGAAATTTTTCGGTATTCTCGACGTTATTTAAACAGCCATCCGATTTTTGTTTTTTAAAGACAAAAAATAATTACAGAATCGGAAAGATCATTTCTTTCGCCACGATACAGTATAATTTTTTTGCAAAATAATAATATTTTCTATTTTTTAAGATTTTTTTAAAATCGAGTTAAAACCGATGCGTTTTTATGACAATTATTTCGAAATCGTTGCGTATGAATTTAGTTTCGTGTTATGAAAACGATGTTCTACACTAAACTTCAAGCCTTTTTCTTTTAGAACCAGTAAAAAAAAAGGGCATTTTATTTTTTAAATAAGATTTTTCGAAAAATTGTCGAAATTTTTAACAACATTGAATAACAGTTATTTATTAAGATTATCATGCGAAACTTTTGTTGCGTTTGTAGAATAATGTTATCAAACTTCTGTGCGAAGATTGAAAAAATCGCTTAAAAATTACGGATTTTAAAAATTTTGTTGTGATTTTCGTAAAATAACGTTATTGCAAGAAATAATCTAAAAAGGATTTTTTGTAAATTTTTTATTTAAAAATCCTTCATTTTCGAAATTAAGTTAATGCTTTCAAACTTCACACATTAAAGAGATTAAGCCCTAAAAATAAAAACTTTAATAAAAAATACGCGATTTTACAGTTTGCCAAGCCTTGGCGTCGAAAAATGGTTTCGCGCCAAATAGCTTTCAACTGTTTCACCTGAAACTTCACATCTTTCAAGGGTTACACCAAAAAGTTCTGACTTAAACATGCGAAAATCAGCAAATTTGGCGAGTATAAAAAATGCGAGTGAAAAAGTTATTTTTGCTTCAATTTTTATCATTTTATCTTTATTTAATTTTCAAAATTAAATCATTATTGATGTCAGATTAAGATGAAAGAATGTATTCAATATATTTCTGAGATTCATTTAGAATATTTATCTGTATCAAATCAGTGATTTAAAAAATAAAAAGCCAAAAACTTTTTTGAACAAATTTTAATAACACTCAAAATACTTAAATCAATCGTTTAATGATTTCTTCTTTAAAAAAGATAATTGCATGAAACTTTATTCCCATGTGTCGAACATTTCAAAAAATCCTCACAATTTTACTTCAAGATGTAAAAATGTAGTGAAATTTTTTAATTTGAAAAATTTCTACTTTTCTGTCTTTTTTCAACGTACAACTATTTTTAAAAAGGCTGCATTTTAGTTTCATAGGACTAAAAATTTGCAACGAAAGAATTGAAAAGTGAGTGATTTATAAATTCGCACTGTTCGCCTATTCAAGGGTTTTTAGCGACGGACCTCGAAATTTTCAACCATGGTCAAGTGACGAGGACGACACCTAATCTTTTACCCACCTCTTCTAAGTACCACACCACACCAACGCAAGAACAAATTTCGAAAAAGGGAGTTTTAATTTCATAATTAAAGAAAAATCACTCACATCGCGCATACACGCACACATAAGTGCTATCGTCCTGAGGGAAACAGGAAATTCCCATGGGGATTGTTATTCATTGGCCCGTTGGGGCCCATGGGGATTGTTATTCATTAGCATTGTTATTATTGGGCCCGTGCAACGCCGGGCTAAGCGGAGAGGAAAGAAACAAAGAAGTAAAAGTAATTTCGAGAAATAATATAGGAAGTACTGATTTCGTGAAAAGGGAAAATGTTAAACGAGAAAGCCATAACACGCACTCACGGGCCATACACTCACATCGTACGCGTCACACCCACACAAAAGTGCTGGCGTCAGAAAGAAAGGATAACATGGGGATTAAGTTATACCCACGGTAAAAGCCCGTGCAACGCCGGGCCGGGTCAGCTAGTATATATATGTATATATTGTGTTCCAATGTGTGGTATTTTTTGAACTGTTGTTTTTATAAATGTGAAATTCAGAAAGACATGCCTTCATGTGTAATATTTATAAAATTGCATTTTTTACCTTTTATCTTGTTTCTAAATTAGGAATGCTTTATTTTTAATTTGCATTAATTTCATTTCTTCTTGTTAGCATAAATCTTCATTTTTAATATTTCCACTCATAATTTATTTTAAATTTTGCACATAGTTCAGAATTTTTCTCTTTTTTTTATGTATATATTTTATCGATAAAAATTAATCTATGAATTTCATACATTTTGCACTTTCTGCCAAAGACCATTGGTTTCACATTATACTGTCGTCATGTTCTAAATACTCATATAGGCATAGCATAAAACTACATGTAATATGCTAAATTTTGTTGGTAGCCATTTAGAAAATATAATTATAAACAATATTTGTAAAAATTTTACTCTAGTGAGGAAAATTTCAAAATTCCTCTCAGAACCAGCTATTTATAAATTCTTCAGTAAATAATTTACATGACTCACAAATCCTAACATGTAATTTATTTGAAACAACACTGTTATGAAATGTGAATGAAAATGCCTTTCAAACTCAGACATGATTTGATAAAAAAAAATAAAAAAACTGTTTATTTATGTACTTTTATACACTAGAACCTATATTTAAAATGATAATTCAATGTATATTATATTAAAACAGCTGTTCTGTACAAATAAGGATGGAGTTGACTATAATATAGATTTTTTTTATAATAAAAAAATATCTAAACACTAACTTATTGAACAAAACATGTTTCAAAAATCTCACTTATATTCTTGTTTATTTTTTAATGTATGTGTACAATTTCCAGAAAAAATATTTCAACAATAGGATTTTGGTTTGTTTTATTTTTCTTGTTAACAGTGAATAATATTGAAAAAAGGTATTGAAAATAAAATGTTGTACACCAAGTAAAATTTCTAAATTATGATTCTATTGGTCCTTATGATGTTATTTTTTCTTCTAAATGGGTGCTGAAAACTTCTCTAAAAACTCTTTCTAGTTGGTTAAAAACTAAATGTTTTGTTAATGCAAAAATGTACTGTTTTAATTATACATTCTTCTAAGGACTGAAAATTTTAAATATTTTAATTTAAAAAAACATAAAAACTATAATATTTGTTTTCTTTGGTGATAGGAGAGTGTAAAATCAGTTGATTTAACAAAAAACGAGCCTAATTTGTTACATAACAATGCATTTTCTTTATTTCCATCTGGATGGATGTGTTTCTATTCAAACAAAACAATTGATATAAAGAGTACTTACACCCCTAGGCCTAATGAGTGAATTTAGTCAAAAGGTTTTTTTTCTTCAGTTACATAATATGTAAAAAAGCTATTTCTTTCTGGCATAGTTTTGAAATTTTTACTTTGAAAAATCTGTTATTTATCATAATGTTTCCTAGATATTTCTAATAACTTATTATTGAAGGGCTGAATTTTTTTAAATAAAAGTTAATTTTCTGCTTGTATATGATTTTAAGGAAACAATATAATGCTTCTAGAGAAACATAAATATAAATAATGAATCAAATTGCTTCTGGAACTAGTTCAAAATGCATACACATTTGTTAAACGATAACATCGAATTTTTATTTTTGCAGTTTTCAAAGATTTATATTTGCGGTATAAGTTCGAAGACATGCAGTTTGTGATCAAATAATAGTTGCATTTTTTTTTTTCGAAAAGTAATATTTTTGTTGATACTTGCGTATTGTCGCCACCGTATTGGCGACATTATATAAAACGAAGTACATGGTTGCTAATTCAGCGCGTAGGACACATGCGAAATCGTTACTGCCAATTTGGCGAGTTATCTTTAACTTAGGCACTTTCGCGATAATATGCGAGTACCTTTTTGTTACACACAATAAATGTAAAATGAATTTTGATTTCGAAGTTAAGTGTAAAAATTTCATGAAATGAAAATAAAATAATACGTAAGATGTAGAAAGTGAAAATTTACAACTCAGGTATCACATTTTTAAATCCCTTAAGATTTGGGTTAATAAATATTTTTCTGTTAAAAATTCATATTAGATACAACAGTACCGAAAATAAATGCTATACATACTCATTTTATTGTTTTAACTCATATTTGATACATTAACAAATTCAAATATGAGTGCATTATACAATATCGATCTTTCATTCACAAAAATTTGATCCCGTAACAGGTTCAAAAATGAGAATGTGTCTCCATATGAGAATATGCGATTCTCAGATTTGAGTAAGCGTGCATCGGAGCTATTTTGAGAATGTGAAGTATTCAAAAGTGAGCTGTTTTCTCTCATTGAACATCGTTTCTCGCAGTGTATAGTAGTCAATCAATGACTACAATAAATAGTAGTCATTGATTGGTAATGTTAATTATATAATAAGAAATAGAGTAGAATTTTTTTCTTCTTTTAATATATGGTCATGGAGATAGGGATTTTTAAAGTATGATCAAAGATTCTGATTATTGAAATATTAAAAAAAAAAAAAACTTTCCCCCCCTCTATTAAATAAAACCAGGATTTTACAGTTACAATTTTTTCTTTAATATTCAAAGAGCAATAAAAAATTCGTCAGTTCTTAAAGAAAAAATCATCAAAGCTTCATGGGCATAAAAGTATCAGTAAATGTTTTTTAGGTTCGGATAATTTAGGCAAAAAATTTTTGAAATTGAATTTTAACAATGAAAATGAACGGTACTTTTTTGATTTTTCTTAAGGAAACTATAATTGAAAATTTAATATTTCAATTATGATTCATTATTCGTAACGCAATTTTACGTATCAGGATAACTAATGTAGTATTATTCTAATTTTAATTATTTAATACCATATTGTAAGTTGCTTAAAATTGTTTTTGTGGCTGATTTAAAAATATATTATCAGATTTTGGAAAGGTTTATTTACAGGTGGCTTCATTTTATAGCAAAATAAATTTAAAGGAATTTAGTGGGAATACATGTTTAGAGAGATAGATAATTTATCAGTTACTTCTTTTTTACAAATAATTCACCCTTTAACCTTTTTTTATACATATGCGAATTGTTTTCTCAATGAAAAAATTGTTATAACTACACATACTATCGTGAAAGACATATTTTCTTTCAAAATCCGTTGCGTAAATAAGTCATCTATTGATTTTTATTTTCAAATGATAACTATACTTTTGTGTATCATAAAGTAACTTTTATTTTTAAGACGTCTTAAAACAAAGAACCGATTTTAAAGAATTTAATGGATTTTATGATTTGATTAACAGAGAGAAAGTTTTACTGCTTTTAGAAAATATGCAAAAAGATAATCCACAAAGAAAAAAAATCATAAGCAACGTATAATGTACAAGTCAAACTTAGTTTCAAAAACTTTCATGCCCCTTAATTGTCAATAAAGGCCATTGGGACTCGCTATTGCTGATCGGGGGTGGCCAGCCCGTGGCACGGCTGTGCTTTAATAGTAGCACGCGAAGACTTATGAAAAATTTAAAGATTCAAAAAGATAATTAATATTAGGACTACAGTTTTATTCCTTAGGTGGGTATGGTCGGTACTATTTTGTGGTCACACACAAGCGGTCCCCCCCCCTCCTCTTCCACAAACGTTTCCTGCTTTTTTTCTCCCTCACCCTCTTTTTTTTTACTCTTAATCTCTAAACCCTATTTATATTTCACAATATTTTGCAGCTTCCTGGTTTAACTCTTGGTTAACAATATTAGTATACTTTCAGGTTAATTTCCTATTTTTTTTTTATTATTTTATCTATTTATTTTTTGAGCAAAAAATGATATCTCCAATAAAATCCAATAATCTATCTCCCCCCCCCTTTTTTCTCTCTATTTATTTATTTATTTTTCACTGCTGCTATCTTCTTTTATGCTTCTTTAAAAAAAAATGGGGGAGGAGATCTCGAAAAAAGTAATCCTCCTTTCCATGAATCATTTTCTTTTTCTGAAAACTGAAGAACTAAATGGTGGGAAAATATCAACAGGAAGTTGTGTCATCAACTGAAAATTTGATTCCAAAGAAACTTTTTTTTTAATGTAATTATTTATGCTTCCTGTTTTTTTCGTCTTTATGGTGCATTTGTTTTGTATAATTTTATTATTTCTTTGGTATTTGTAAAAAAGTTGGAAAAATTTAACAAAAATTTATTTCAAAACATCAAAATTTATTTTAAATACACTTAATTGAATTACAGTAGAAAATTATAAAGTAGAAAATACTCCTTCATTGTTGTGCGAGCTGGCTTTTCAAAGGAAGTGCATCCGTGAGATTTTGGAATTTGATGGAGCCTGTTTTAAAATATCTGGAAGAAAACAATAACTTCCCAGTGAGTGTTTGATACTCAAGAATGCAGATTGACTTTGGGATTTAGCTTTGCTTACCAATACAATGAGGCATTTAAATAATTTAAATTTATGACTACAATGAAAAGAGTATACTTTTCCTACCCTAATTGATCATATATCTTCTTTTCTTCTCGATTTTGGAGATAAAGATTAACAATTTCACTTTAATGCACGAACTATCTATCAAAGTTAATAATGCCTCGAGTTACGATAATTTTAAAAGTTTAATATCCATTTTGCAATATTCATTCAGTGCTAGGTTTGATGACTTTCAAGACAATAGTAAAAAAATGTTGATATTTTCATACATTTTTTGCCATAATTTCTCGGCAAAACGTTTATTGCTACCCACCTGAAACCCAAATCGGAAATATTGATCTACAGCTCCATACTACATCAAAAAGCAAAAATATAAGGAACTTATTTGAACTGCAAAGAATCCGAATTATGTTGAATTTTGAAAAGTTGTACGAGCAAGCAATTTCCAAATTTACTCGATTGGGCTGTCAGTTATTGTTGTAAGTTTGGATCAATATGTTTTTGAGCAAATGGTTTTTGTTATGAATATAATAAAATCAAAATATAACCCAAAATTTACTGATATACACCTAAAAAACAACATAATTTTGTTGGCATCTCCGAGTACTAATCTTACTATTAATGAGTTGGTTAAAAAAAAAAAAAGACTACAAATTCAAAAGCCACTTTAAAAAAAGTACTGACTGTTCAGTAATTATTTAGAACTAGATGTCTCAAGTTACTTATTTTTTTTATAGCTAACCTAATTAATTTGTGAACTTGTAAAAAGTTAATTAACTATAAAACTTAAGTTTGTACTTTTGTCATTTATTATATTATCTTTGAATTCCACTCTTAGATTTACATAAAAATGCACTATATGCATAAAAATTCCATAATAAGCCTACAAGTAACATTTTTTCACCTTTTCCTATTGTTTTGTTTGTTGGAAATGTTACAAGTGGCCCGCCTAATTTTTAATCATATAGTGGCACTCTTCCCAAAAAGATTGGTCACCCCTGCCTTAGACATATGGTTCTGCCTCTCCCTCTTCAAGAAAAAACAGATACCATCCCTTTACCATTGTCCAAGATTCCGTGAAGTCTGAGTAAAGAACATTCTCCCCCCCCCCTCTCGTTTCCTGCGGAATGGGGGGGGATACAGTGTTTATGAGCAAAATGACAAGCCGAAAAGGCTATGAGCTCTTCGGATGTTTAAATTTACAATGCTTTCCAGCGTTTTATATTTCTTTCGGAAAGTTTAAAAGCTTTGTGTTAACAACCCATTTAGGAGATCGGCTTTGCGAAAACGGAAAATTAAATTTATAATTTTTAAAACATTTTTTTGGTTATTTTTCAGTTAAAGTAAAATTTTAATTTTTTTTCGTACTTTAATTGTTGATTATATATTAATTTTATTTTCATATTTTGAAGAAAAATAATTTAAACTTGGATCCTTAATGGGTTAATGATAGTTCAAATGGTTAGTTTGAATTTGGTGTGAAAGCTATTAGAGAGAAGTATTATCTCAGGTGTCGTTCTTGTCATCAACCTGTGGTTAAAAATTAAGTCTTTGCGTTGCTTCTAAATGTGATAAATATAACCTTTCAATCAATTATTAAAAATGCAACCTATGTATCGATTGAGTAAGATTAATAAGATTTGATAACATTATAGGAATCTTGTTCTGAAGCTTTAAACTTGTTGGGTTATCTTGGTCCCTCTTAGGTAAGAAAAAAATAACAGTATTCTCATTCCAATTTACGAATAGAAGAAAAACATAAATATAAATATATATATATATTTATTTTCTTATAACTTAGGCCAATCTTACCACTGTGTTAATAAACATATTTCATTTTCTATCAAGTAGATCAAGATTTCACCTTGCATGGCTTTATCAGGAATTCCATGAATTGAATACAACACTATGGTATTTATTGATTTGAAATGTTCACTTTTATGAGAACGAAAAGTAGAGTTTTAATTCTTTTATACGTATATATACGTATAAAAGAATATATATATATATATATAATGGGCAGTAGTGTACACAGATTATTTTTATGAGGGGGAGTATATTTAAAAAAAAACATAGACGAAAACACCAAGACTTGATCTTCATGCTAAAATTAAAAATTTATTCGTCTTTGGGTGGGGTTTGCACCCTATCCTTCTGTACTCCTCTTATAATGGGATTTCTGATTAGAAGTATGATTAGGTTGTCTGATTATTCAAATATAAAAAAGGGATAAAAATCTGTTACTCTCTCTCTCCCTCTTCCATGTTTTTATTTTTCTTCCATTAAACAAAATAGAACTACTTCACACACACACATTTATTAATCGAACACTAATCATTTACCATTTGTTACAGAGAAACGCATTAAAAATGTACGAAAAAAAGTATCAGTATATGTTTTTTATGCAACTGCCAGGAATCACTTTATTCATAGTATTTTACAAAAGATAGAAAATAAAAATTTAAGCGTAAGCTTTATTTATAGTTTAGTTTATAATAGCTAAAAATTTTGTAGTAAATTTAATTCTAAAAATAAAAAGGAAATAAATTATTGGACAAATTAGTTTAAAATGTGAATAAATAAGTCTTTCACACATAAGGAAATCACCTAATTACATAACAGAAATTAAGATAATATTTTCACATTTTAAAATAACACTTACATGAACAGATTTAATTAAAGTACTTTCATCAACAAAAATTTGCATTAATATACCAATATATATTATAAAAAACATCAATTTTTTCTGCTTGTAATTAACTTTTTTATATCAAACATAAGAATAAAACTCGAAATATATAATTCATTTTCAAAGTATTATTAATCACAGTAAGTGGATTATTAAAAAATTATATAACAATCTTTTTTTATTTGTAATTAAGTTTCTCATTTACTAAGCTCAAAGATATATTTCTTCTGCAAAATTAAATTCACTAAAAATTTTGATTTAGGTGAATGAAAAAAAAAAAACCAGATTTTTATTTGTACAGTGAAAATTAGATACGAAAGGGAATTTCACTATTATACTTAAGACATGGAAGAAAAAACTGCCTGAAAAACAATCTCCCAAATGGAGAAAAATCTTTTGTTTCAATGAACCACTAGTGCATAGAAACATGCTATAACGCCAAACCAGGCAACCCAGAAGAATGACGTCATTGCACATCTACCAATGACAAGCAACCTCTTTTCCTTTGACCGTGCCGAAAAGGAACACCCAAGTCGTGAGTAACTCAAAAAGTTCTCTCTATTTAACGTCATGCGTTACACATCGGTTTCGTGTGTTTACATCGCTCTGCGTCCGCCAGGCCAGATTCTCAAAACTATTCTAAGGGGTTGCCATATTCCGTAAGGGTACCATGGTCGGGTTTACCACAGAGTATCCCCCCAGTGACTGAGGGTAACAGCCCAAGGGAACGACATAGTTTTTAAAATTTTACAAACATTATTTTCTTTCTTCCCCCTTTTTTCTTTTTGAGAATCCGTACTGGTAGAAATACATTAACAATTTGAATATAATATATATACAGAAAAAATAGAACATGTAAATAAGATATATACAAATATAATACAAAAAATTTTCCAACTGAAAGTTCTTCTAGAAGGAGAAAAAAATTATGTAACATAAGTGGCTAGTTTTTTTGGAAAATGTACATGTCTTCCTGATTTTGTGGTATATATTGGTTTTTTGTTAGTAGATATTTTATCATCTTTTACACTTTTGCTCACTGAAGGTGGAGTTTCACACACAGTTTCTGAGAGAAGATGTGCGGGTTTGACGCGATCTAGAGAATCTTTAGTTTTTCGACCATTAACGTCAATGGTGATAGTTTTGTCTGTTCTGGACAGAACTTTATGTGGTCCAGTATACGGTTGACATAAAGGTGGTTGCACACGATCGATTCCCAAAAAGATATGAGATGATGATTTTAGTGAAGGATGAATGTAGAATCGATCAGTGCAGTGAGCAGATGTTGCAACAGGATTTAGTTGTTGCATTCTGTGACGAAGATTAGTGAGGAAATTATTATCACAAAAAGGAATGTTTGATATATCTATCATGTCACTAGGAAGACGTAGGTTTGTTCCATAAACAATTTCAGCACAAGAAGATTGCAGATCTTCTTTAACTGCTGTTCTAATGCCGAGAAGAATGATGGGGACTATTTCGGACCATCTGTCATTCTCATGGGCTTTAATGGCTGATTTCAAATGTCGATGGAACCGTTCCACTATTCCATTTGAAATTGGATGATGTGTTGTAGTTTTGATCTTTTGTGTTCCCAGCATGCGAGTAAATTCAGCATACATTGATGAACGCATCTGGGTTCCTTGATCAGAGGTGATTATAGATGGGCAACCAAAACGAGAGATCCAAGTGTCAAAAATTGCGCGGCAAATGGTTTTTGCTTGCATGTCTGGAATGGGGATTGCTTCTGGCCATCTGGAGAAGCGGTCGATCATCGTAAGAAGATAACGATGACCTTCAGATGGTGGCAAGGGACCTACAATATCTATGTGAATGTGAGTGAATCTAGCGTCAGGAAGAGAGAACGTTCCTAGAGGTGTTTTATTGTGCCTTTGGATTTTCGACTTTTGGCACGATTCACAACACCGGACCCATTGCTTTATTTGGCTTTTCATGCCAGGCCACACGTAGCGAGAGCAGATGAGTTTTGTAGAAGCTACTATCCCTGGATGTGCAAGATTATGAAGATGGTTGAATATTGTTCTTCGAAACGATGCAGGGACGAAAGGACGTGGAACTCCTGTTGAAATATCGCAAAGCAAATAGCAATCTGAGGTTTGGCATGGTTTTAGCTCTAATTTAAGAGATGATTCATTATTCTGCAGAATTTTTTTGAACTTCTGGATCATTTTTCTGTGCTAATGCAAATTCTTTAAAATTTAAATTTGGAGAATTAGTAATGGAATCAATTTCGATTCTGGAAAGAGCATCAGCAACTATGTTCTCTGAACCTTGCACATGCCGAATGTCGGTAGAATATTGGGAAATTAAATCTAAGTGGCGTAGTTGTCGAGGAGAACATTTATTTGGGTTTTGTTTAAAAGCATAAATTAGGGGCTTTTGGTCAGTGTATATTGTGAAGTTTCTGCCTTCTAACATATGCTTGAATTTTCTTATAGCCGAATAAATTGAAAATAGTTCCCTGTCATAAGTCGACCACTTTTGCTGACTTTTGTTAGTTTCATGGAGAAAAAGGCTATTGGTTCCCATTTCCCTAGTGATAATTGGGATAAAGTGCCTCCAATAGCAATATCTGAAGCGTCCACCCATAGGCTCAATTGAGCCCCTGGAATAGGATGTCTTAAAAGGGTAGCTTCTGCCATAGCGTTTTTCGCTGCAAGAAAAGCTTGTTCTGCGTTTTCATTCCTTTTTAATGGTTCGGATGATTTGCGAACACTAGAATGAGATTTCTTTTGATTTGTATGTCCTTCTAGAAACTGAACAATGGGAGCAAGTATATATGCGGCTTTTGGTATAAAGCATCTATAAAAGTTAAACATGCCCAAAAATCTACGCAATTGTGTTAATGTGTTTGGTTTAGGAAAATCTAGAATACATTTTACTTTATCAGGTAGAGGTTTAATTCCATTTTCTGACAGATTAAAGCCTAAAAAGTCTATTGATGATGCACCAAATATGCATTTAGATACATTAATGCATAGACCATATTCATCTAATTTTGAAAATAGGTTTTTTAAATGTTGATGGTTCCTGGGGATTTTTAGATGCAATTAAAATGTCATCGACAAAAGCGTAAATTCCAGGGAAGCCACGAGTGACTTCATCTATAGAACGTTGAAACGTTGCGGATGCGTTACACAATCCAAATTGCATTCGTGTACTTTCAAATAAACCAAACGGAGTGCAAATTGCCGTTTTGTGTATATCATCTGGGTGAATAGGAATTTGATGATAGGCTTTTACTAGATCAATTCGACTAAAAACTTTTGAGCCATGTAATTCAGCTGTAAAATCAGCAATACAAGGAATGGGGTATTTATCTTTTAATGTTTGAGAATTTAACGCTCTATAATCGCCAACAGGTCTCCAATCTAAAGTACCTTTCTTAGGAACCATATGAAGTGGGGAAGCGTAGTTACTTTTTGAAGGTCGTAAATGTCCCAGATGCATCATGTTTTGAAATTCTGTTTTTGCAATTTTTAGGCGATCTGGTGCCAACCTTCGGGGTTTTGCTACTACAGGAGGACCTTTTGTTATTATATGGTGAACAGTGTTATGTTCCACTGGTTGATTTGGATTAGGCAATTTTGTGATAGAGGGAAATTCTTTCAAAAGTTTATGATAAATTGTATCTTTAGAAATAGAAATTTGAACAGAGTGGAGATTAGCATGTTTTAAATGGCCTACTGATTGTAATTTTGTTTTAGTATCTCTAAGACATTTGTGTCTGAGATCTGGCACCAATTCAAAATAATGGAGGAAATCTGCACCAAGAATTGGTGTACTTACATCTGCAATCAGAAAAGTCCACATAAAATCTCTTCGTAAATTAAAATTTAAGGTTACTGTTTTCTGCCCATATACATTAATTGAGGATGAATTCGCGGCAAAAAGGGTTTGTTGTGAAGCATTTCTTTTTTGATAGGCATTAGCAGGAATTAAAGACACGTCAGAACCGGTGTCGACCAGAAAGGAGATATTTGTTGTCCGGTCTCGAATGAACAGGCGACGTGATTCCTTGGGCAAAGAATAAGTCGCCATTATTCTTTGCTGGCTTCGTTTCCCTGCCATGTGCATGGTTGAATGCATTTTTCATCTCTACATTTTTTTCCGAAACGCCTGTGAAACCAGCAAATCGAAAAATCACGCTTATTCGAAATGCTTCTTTCACGGGAATTTTTGTTCCGACGGTATGGAGAGTGACCACGAGAGATTGAAAGACGATCAATTCTTTGATTTAATTTTTCAATTTCACGAAACAGTTTAGATTCTAATGATTGCTCTTTTGAAACAGAAAAAGTTTCAATAGGAGATGGCGAGACTTCGAAAATTCTGTCCGCAATGTCGGCGGCTTTGTCTAACGTAAGGTCAGAAACAGCAGCTAAAATTGTTTGAACCGAAGACGGCAAACGCTGCAGAAATAACTCCGTCATCAGTGTATCATCAACATTCAAAGATTCTGCGCGCCGTTTCATGTTACGCAGTAGTTCGGAAGGTTTTCGAGAGCCTAATTCTTCCCCCGAAAGAAGTTTCCGAATCTCCTGCTGGGACGATTCCCCTGAACGATTTATGAGTTCGTTTTTTATTTGCGCGTAGGGATCAGTGGCATCTGGGTGCATGAGGACATCGCGAACTAAAGACGTGGTGTCGGGAGGGAGATGAGCTACTAATGTAATTGTACTTAGTTAAAGACTCAGTTATTGGTTTTGGGGTTGCTAAAGCGAATGTACTCTCGCACATAACAAATCATAAGGTGGGATCGGATGTATTATATACTGGTATTTTTACAGCATTTACTTCCGACATTGTGCAAGGTTTTAGAACAAAATTACTAAATAAACAATAAAATAGACATGCATTCAATAATAAAAACGCTATAATAACCAGTAATATATTTAATTAGAATTTGGCATTTTCATCGATAGTACACACGATATTTTTTTTTTAAACTTGTATCACAAGAATTTTATTTCATCCGAAATTATTACATGCAATCAAGTAATTTTAGCATTAAATATGAAAAAAATAAAATAAAATATTAAATTGATAAAACAATTCAAGTTAAATTAAAAGCACAGAAAAATGAAACAGAGAAAAAAAATCCACTTATCTGTGATACATTTGCAGTTGAAGATAAGAGCCACACCCGAAATCAAAACCAAGGATGTTCGGATCCACAGACAAAGGAATTGAGTCCTTATACTAAATTTAGTTGAATGACGATGTTTTTTTTTATCACCATCGATTTTGTGAACTACTATTCACAAGGTAAAGGTTTTGCTTGAATATACCGGGTCACCACTATGGTGAAAAGAGGCAACATTTATCATACTATATTAATTTATTGCGGTGCTCGCCACACATCGGTTTCGTGTGTTTACATCGCTCTGCGTCCGCCAGGCCAGATTCTCAAAACTATTCTAAGGGGTTGCCATATTCCGTAAGGGACCCATGGTCGGGTTTGCCACACAAGTCATAAAGCATGTAGTTCATATCAAATTACTGAATTTTCAAATTCAATACTTATATTTTTTCGGTTTTAACCCACTAAAGCATTTTAAAAAAGAATTGGGAATAGTTCTGCATGTGTGAATTGGGAATATATATATAACCTAAACATGAACAAAGAAGCAAAGTTCTTGATGACTTTTGATGACTTCCAAACTACCGCTATGTGATACAAATACAGAGCGCATGCGCGGAAACTGCAAGTTCTCGCCAAGCTGCAAGTGTGTGCCAATCTCGCCAAGGATGGTTGAGGGCATGAGAATTTCATAAGTCTCTTCCTGGATCCTCGATTTGCATGATCATTTCGAGCCAGACGATTCCCGGTTCCTCTACCATAATCGATTCGGATCCTCTGATTTTCGGACTTTCGATTACCATAGTCGTTTCGGACCATCCGATTCTCGTATCATTGATTACAGAAACCCCTGCTATAACTGATAAAACTCGAATCACTTTATCAAATTGCCGATTTATCCCGTCTCTATCACACCAATTACCATCGATACACCTGTCAGGTGAACTCCTATTCGAGTCCCATTGTTGCCGTGCAACTTCACTACTCGAACAAAAGATTCCGGTTCACTACCAATTGTAAAAGCTGGGCCGAACCTCCGCATTATGAATCGCCTATTGGGACTATCGCAATACTATATGACTTATTAATGTTTCTTCCGTCATTCTCAAATCTAATTGTGTATAAATAACTTGAGAAACAAAGTCTGGCGATTCCTCATCCCTTGCTTTTTCCGACCCATAGATTGCGGCCTCCCGATCCGAAGGAGACGTTGCCCTCCCGTCGGGAGGGCAACGTCTCCTTCCTAAGTGTAAAATATGTCTCTGTGCTGGTTACAAAGTTGTAACCGATTACCTCGAATCACTCCTTCGCCTATTTTTGTAACCAATGTAAAAAACTACTTGAGGTTCGGAAATTTCATTATTCATAAATTTTCTGATTTTGAGAACTGTCCAAAATCGACATTTAATCTGAATTCAAAATCTTTATAATATACGTAATCCAATTATGACACATGTTTTCATTCTTACCATTTTTCTGAAACATCATTGAATTAGCGATAAAACGCCAAATATAGAAAACATTTCAACAATTCGTAGACCAGCGGTTTAATTTCTGGAATCATTACATATTGTGGTTCTTAATGAATGCGTTTAAACTTTGTGAATTAAATTAAAAAAATTATAGATTTAAAAAATATTTACTGTTTCTAAAAGTCTAGAATTGCCTTATTTGTAAGTACACTTTATAAATTTAATTTTAATAATTGAACTGAGGTTTGATTTTTTATGCCTATTTGATTTCTAGATATATTTCAAATTATCTTCTCTTATAGTTCCCCCAATATCACTATATATGTGTGTGTGTATGTGTGTCATTGTTAAAGTGTGAATTCAGTTATTTCATAGAATAACTAGGTGTTTCATGAAGTAACTAGAAAAATCAGTCGAACTTTCAATATGGGCGATACAATTTTTAAAAATAATTTTTTCATCGCCCCCCCCATACAATAATAATGTACTAAAGCTGTAATACCACTTGAATTATAAACCTTGCGAACTATCAAGATAATTATTAAATTTTGCACATGACATGTCTACATGAGAGACACTAGAAATTATTAAACTTGTTTTACTTTAATTCAATATTGATAAATTAAATACCAACAATATTATGAAGTTATGATACATTTATAAGTGAATTATGTCAGTGTCAATGGGAGTCAGAGTATGTGTATAGATGAAAAATTTTCTACTTTTTTAAGCTTGTAGTGAATAATACTCGATGATAATACAGTTTTTTTCAAATATCATATCAAAACTTAAATAATGAATAAAGAGTAACAAACAAAAATGATTGTCCAATACTCTATATTAAAAGGAAAATCGCTCATTGTGTCTCTGTAGCTCAATGGATAGCGCGTTTAAATTCTAATCCAAAGGTCGTGGATTCGAATCTTAGCTGGTAAGGCTTAATTTCTGAGAATGTGATTTAGGAATGAATAAAAAGAAACTAACACACATATATGTATAAATTATATTCCACCACCATATGTAGGGAAAGAAATGGAAAATCGCTTTGTATTTGGCCACTTAATATTGCGATTCTGTCATATGCATATAAATATGGTGCTAGTTTGATATCATGGGGCAGGCGCCAAGTTGTTTATGTTCGCCAAGATGGGCGATAACATTTCAATTTACCTTTGTATTTTTATATGTGTTGATGTGGTTACTATGGAGATAACGTATATTAGAACTAATTTTTATTGTTTTTTTCCTGCAGTAATCCTATTATTCACTTCAGACGATTAAAATTCGATTTCTTGTACAATTTAACCATTTTCATTGCAATTACGAATCAAACTATTATTTTAGTCTTCTGTTTTATTTAATTTTATTTACGAGTATGGATATTTCTAATATCATTAGTGAGTACTAGGATATTTTTTTGAAAAAGAATACGTGTTGTATTTTTAATTATTGCTATAAATCGTTTATTTTACTTTTTTAAAATGTTTTTTTTTGTGTGACGTTTCTTGCTCGATGAAATTCTTTGAAGAAATTTGCATTTTTAGAGCATAGCAAGTTTTCAGTACTTTTTAATTGGTATTCATTATCAATTTTAAAATACATCATTTTATTATTTATAAATATATTTTAAAATACAGTTATGTGTAATAATTATATAATATTCGTTTTATTTGTAATAATTTTATAATTATGTTATTTCGTTATAATTATTATCTTATTTATTTATAATTATTATTTTGTTATTTATTTATGTTAAATAAGTATCCTTATATATGTACGATTCTTATATTACAATACTAAGATTATTCTTTTTTATAAAGACTATTAAATTATATAAAAAATTATTATTAAATTTAATTTTTTTCTGAATATATAATAATTATTTTTTTTATGTAATATGAATATTATATATAATGATTACTATAAAAGTATATTATAAGATTATTGTATACTGCATAATATTACTATTAGTAAATATGATTTTTTAAAATTTTATTGACATTCATTATTTATTGATCTTGGTTAGTTTCAATTTCTTCCAATATCCTTCATTTAAAATAGATTTGAATGTATTTCAAAACAGTTCTTTCAAATTATTTTCTTGACGAGTCTTACCGCTAGGCAGCCAACTTTAATTTCATTGCAACAACATGCGCTGCTTGGCGTTATTAGGTATCGCGCCAAGCTGCGTTTGGTGCCTTGCCCCTTGATATCAAACTAGTTCCATGAATAAATAGTAACAAACAAATATGATAGTCCAACATCCTATATCAAAAGGAAAATCATTTGTTGTGCCTCTGTAGCGTCATGGATAGCGCATTGAACTTCTAATCCAAAGGTCGTGGGTTCGAATCCTAACTGCAATTTGCGTTGCCTAATAAATTGGATTTTTGTAGAAGACCTGAAGTGCTGATCATTTTACTGAAGATTCGAGTACACAGGATTTCTTTTCTATTTTGTGTCCACTTAGAGATGGTGCCTATGTTTGGAATATTGCTCAGGATTTTAAAATACTTGCTTAAATAGAAATTATCTTTTGCTTTTTTAAATCTCTCTAGATATATTTTTTACTGATGTCTTCTGAGGCAATCCAGCCAATGTAAATATTGGACTCTGTGACAGATCATGCGAGATTACCTGCCTGTTCATTCCACAATATATTTGAGTGTACCGGAGTCCAAAGTAGAATTAACTGATTATTATAATACGATGATGTGTAAATCTTACTAGCTAGTTTATAGATAACACAAAGCGACTTGACAGAGTAATTTTGAAGAGCAGAGAGCAATTAACTAAAATTAGCAGATTGTTGTTTGAAACATACAGATCATCTAAAGCTTGGCAGATAGACAGAGCCTCAACTCTAAAAATAGCTATTGTGACGATGATTTTATAAGTAAAAGAGGAATTTCCCATGATACCTGCAATACATGCAATCTGCTCATTTTTCGAAGCATCTGTAGCTATTCTAAGTCCTGGAAATCACGATCTGTTTCATTAAATAAACTCCTTATAATTGGAATTGGTAAATTTTTATCTTGAAATTATTGACATGTATTTTACATGGGAGAATTGAAAAAGATGTTATGCTGAGGATTGAGATAATTTGACCACTAACAACATTCAAAGGATTTAGTATATTTATAATATTTTTAACTACTTCCGTAATATTTTTTTCTTCAAATATTCAGAGACTCAGGGTTATTGCTATATAATGGAGAAAAGGTTTGATTAGCAATTTGAGAAAGGAAACACTTATTTGCCGTATTTTATCTAAATTTTTCTTGTCCAGCCAATTTTTAAAGCACACTATTTGGAGTCGATTGTGGAAGTTCAATTGATAGAAGGGTGAAAACTTCAGATTTTGTATTATTTCAGGCATTAGGGGATATTAGTATTGTCATATTAAATTAATTGTTCATATGTCTGTACTCATAAAGTAATATTTTTTGAAAAATATACAATCCTATTTGTGAATTAAATGTATTATAAGAAGAAAACAATAGGTTTATGGTAGGTGAAATAGGTTGTAAATATACTTTATAAATTCAAAATTATTTAAATATCTAAAAAAACTCCTTCAAGCGTTGTTCCATACTTCGTCACGCTTTCACTTGGATCATGTGACATAATTAAATTTAATTTTGATTTTAAAATAAATTAAAAATAAAAAAAACTTTTAAGAACAAGCTTTTATTTAAACGATCTAAAAAGAATAAAATAAACTTTTCCTTCGAAACTTATTTTACTGTCAACTTATAACGCCATTATACAATTTATATGATATAAAAGCTTGTCGCGAGATTTAAGTACTCGTATTTACTTAGTTTGAATTTTTAAAAATTAAAATCATTGAGGTCAAGTTATTTATTTTACTTGTTTATCTACACAGGTAAATCTCGCGACAAGCTTTTATATCATATAAATTGTATAATGACGTTATAAGTTGACAGTAAAATAAGTTTCGAAGGAAAAGTTTATTTTATTCTTTTTAGATCGTTTAAATAAAAGCTTATTCTTAAAAAAGATTTTTTATTTATTTTTTACTTTTTAGTTATCGCTGGACAGGTTTCTTAGCCTGTTCAACTCATTCAACGCTGGTTCACCATCCCTGATTTAGCTGAATCAATTCTCGCAAAAAGGGTATTAGACGAAAAACACAATTTTTTTTAAATCCGTAATTTTGTCAATCTTCGTGCAGATCTTGGGTAATATTGTTCCACACGAAAAAAAGGTTTCGTGAAATTATCTTAATAAATGACGAAGTTATTAAATGTTTAATTAAAATTTTGACTATTTTTTGAAAAATCTTAAAGAATATATTATTTATTTGAAATATTTTGAAGGTAAAGGATATATTTCTCTAACATATTAGAAGAAAAATCTAGTTATTTATTAAAAAACTTCAAAAGGCATTTAAATATTTGTATTAATCAATAAAATGCTTAAAATTCAAAACGCATGTTGTAATCAAAAATGAAAGTTTTCTCGACTAATGATAATATTTTGCTGGGCATTGGATATCTTCTACGTAAGAATCTATTTTTTTAATTGCTCAGGTCATCTTTAGAAACTTGATTTTGGAAAAATAATTAACCATCGTATTTTTATACATGTAACGAACCTCTATTTTGGGAATTTCTCTATTTTAAGAACTTTTTCCTGGACCCAAGCACATATTACTCTTTTCTTCGTAAAATAACTCCAAATAGCGAAGTGCATTTCCTATTTAACGAAATTTTTCTTCTCAGATTCGATTTTTTTTCTCTCCTTATTTTTAAAATCTTCTTATTTGCAAATTATTCTCTTTTGGCACATTTTATGGATATCAATAACCATGAGCTGGTTTTACAATGTACCTAACTCATCTAGAGAAACAAAATTGCCGTAATTTTTCAAATAAAATTAACAGATACTATTTGTAATTAAATTTAAGGACGCATGTCGTAGTGTGTGTTTAGATTACTGGTGATAAAATGAGGTATATTTAAATTACTTGTAGGCTTAAAATTAGAAAATTTCTTTAAAAAATTCATTTATTTTAATATAAAATTATTTTTTAATTGAAAATACATTGCATTTCTGGATAATGTTTTTCTCTTATTGTTTTCCTAGCGGATTCCTTTTTGATGGGTAAGATATATATAAAAAAAAATGATCCTTCCGATTCTGTAATTATTTTTGTCTGAGTTTCATAGATTAAAGTTAGATAAATTTTTTTAAAGAATTTCTACAATTCTCCATCTCAGTTTAACTTGGCAGCGTTGAGAAAGGTATACAATGTACCAATCTACTTGAAAAATAGCTCGACTTTTTTTGTTTTAAATTTAAATCCAAGAAAATAGAAATTTGTAAAAAAATTGCATAAATAATTTTGTCTGCACTTTGATTTAGTGAAATATAAATAGCAACCATTAGAATTATTTGTCCATTTTTCGGTCTACAATTCGCTGCATAAATTTTTCCGATACATGACTAATTAATCCCAAATGATTCTGTAATATTTGATGCTACATCCATTCTCTGTATAGTATAATAAAAGGAATTATAAATAAGTATATGTGCACATTGAATAAAATGATTCAATAATTAAATATTTAAATAAATAAAACAGAAATATATAAAGCAAACGTTAATTGATTGGCCTTAAATTTCTTCATTTTTCGATTATCCATTGCCGTTAAAATGTCTTCACTGCGCTTTCTTGAATAATTATTTAAGCACATATTCCCGAATGTCATAAATATTTTTTTAAAATATGCAAGTGCAGGTTTGTTACAGTTAACAGAAGTTGAATGAAACAAATGCAAGACATTCCACAATTCACGTAATTCCAGATATGCTTCTGTTCTGCTTGTAAAACAAGATAATTGGCTTTCATCTTTAAGGTATTTTGACTCGAATCTCGTCGATATTAACAAGTTAAAAATAAAATGTTCCGTTGAAATGATTTTCATAATATCTGTGAGCATTTTTAAACCTCATCTATCCAGAGTAGTAAAATATTTTGTTCCTTAGACATTTTCTGAATCGAAATTGATTTTTTTTTTATCTATAACAAATATATATTTGCAATCGGATCATTCGAATCGCACCATTATGCACCCAATAACCCGCAACGTACATTAAAAAACTTGATACTCTTCTACTTAAATATATCATCTTATTTTCTTAAAAATTCCCTATGGATTGTCTTTTTCGAAGTTTGTATCAACTGTTCATCTCTTGGAAAACAAAAAACTATGTAAGCACACAAGAGGGGATGGCTGAGTATTACTCAAAACCCGGGGGAAAAAACCCCATTTCCAGTCACGTGATTTCTTTTTAGGGGTGTGTATGTCGCACACTATTGAACCTTGATCGACCCTGTCTAAACACGATTTCCGACGAAAGACGAAAAAAGGCGAATGAATGTTACATTCCCGAGCCTGACGCTTCATTCAGTTCACTCTTCTGCAAAACGCGCCTAAAGCGGTTATCATTTCAATAATTCACCGAATTTCTAAAAGTTTCCTCCCCTTAGAGGAAAAAATATTTATATTAAAATGCTGAATGACAGATCATATATACTTCTTTTGACTCGATAGGAAAAAATTTTGAGAGTAAATTTTTTCGATGTTCGCACACACACCGTTGTCTAATAAATTTGGAAGTTAGTGAGGGATCTTGGCTTGGGATCTCCCCCCATGTATTTCATATCTATGTGGTTGGGATAAGGGAGGGCTTGCCCACTAAAATATCAGTTCTCCATGTTATTCCTATAGGGTAGGAAATTTTCTAACATGCCACTTTTTTGGTGCTGATATTTTGAGGATCGTAAACAGCAATGTTATAAAACATATCTGTTGGGAGATATCCCAGTGTTTTTTGTTTTGCACGGTTTTCTGAGCAACGTTATCGACCATGTAAAAAAGAGTTGGGTGGAATGACAAAATATGCCCACACGTACTTTTTGATCTAAAATGTTTAATTTCACTCATTTCTTACATTAAATCTACGAATAAAATTTTGTTTCTCAAAAAGTATTGTCATTGAATGTACCTTTAGTTTATTTAGAAAAATTTGTCCATAATCCTCTTCTCCTCTTATAAGTGTATATAATTTGATCAAATAAATACACATATTTCAAACCTTGTATTTTTCAATTCCTATTATTTTAGTTCACACTATCGCCAGTAATATTTATTTATATATCTTGTTCAAATTTTCAAACAGTATTAAAATACTTTTCATTCATCCACCCAAGTTCAAATACATTTTTTTTGAACTTGTAGTGGAAGACGCTTGATGTTAATGCAGTTTTATAAAATATTAATTCATTAATTTATTTTTAATAATTATAGTTTAAGAGATATTTCAGTCGATATACCTCTAAATGGCAGCACCATTGGATAAAACAGCTTTTGTTAAATTTGGGATGAAAAGATTTAACTTAACTTGAATAACCATATGCTAGTTAGACGTCAGAATTCTATTTACACTGATTTTAAGATACATTCTTTCCTAATATATTTAACTTTTATCAAAAAAATGGAGGAACAAATTGAATGTGGTTGAAAAGTTTTTATTGTTAATTTAAAAGTGATTTGGTAATTAATATTGTGATTCTTTCATATGTATGTACGCATTTATATTAATAGTAATTATTTAATAAAAATTAACGAAATTGAAATTTTTCTTTGTTGACGTAAGTAGGAATTGACATAATTTTTTCTTTAGATTACTTGTTAATAATACACAGAGATTTTACAAATTTTAATAAAACTTTTATAGTAAGCTAATTTAAAGATA